>JAUELO010041622.1:0-10345 GCA_032357855.1 Amphibolips quercusostensackenii | reverse complement strand
CAAGATAAAAAAGGACTTTGATTTTCATCAAACCTGGTGTCCTAAGGTTTTCCAAGTCGCAGAATACGAACATGTAGTCAAAATTGGAAAATCCAAAATAGCTGATCTAAAATGATGACTCAAAATTAAAGAATCGTAAACTGTAAGAGCTAGAAAACGATGTTTTTCTTGTAAGTTTTCCGGGAAAAGGGGGAATACAAAAACAATGTGTCAGAAATGCGGCAACATACCCTTAAGTCTTGACTGTTTCGAAGTATTTCACAAACAAAGATGCTGGACTTTGACCTTCAGTTTGACATAAATTATTTAAAAAATATTCGAAAAATTTAAATATTAAAAAAATTTAAAATAGAAATGCAATAAAAACATTAAAAGCTTAAAAAAAATAGCTAAAAATTAGAGTGCAAATTCCTACTTCGCAGCCTTCCCGTAGCACACTCTGGGGTCGTGAATAAAGAAGCACTTAAGTTATTATTAAATTACCTACTTGCGAAAAACTGTTAGGTAAAGTACATTATGCAACAAGGAGCAAAAGAAGCAGATTTTTCCCGCTGGTGGGCTTACTGCCCGAACGAGAAAATTTTTCCCTAGGGCGTGTTTACTGCCCTTGCTTCGCTCGGTCAGTAATCACCCAAGAGTAAAATTTTCTTGCGAGGGCTGTAATAACCTAAAGAATAGATCTTCTTTTGTTCCGTGTGACATATAGTATTTTACTCCACTCTCGACCGTGTCCACCTTTTCGCCCAGAAAAGCGGGTGCTACGCACTTTTCTATAGCTTTGTTCGCGGCTCTAATTCTGATCGACTCGGAGCAACTTAGGTTTTTAATATGGCGACCGTTAACTAATAAATTTCGGCCCGCAAATTTTGCCTACGCCCGCAAATTTTACTTTTGCCCCGCTAATTTTACTTTCGCCCCGCGAATTTTACTTTCGCCCCGCAAAAGCAGTTTACGGGAAATATATGCTGCTTTCACCGTTATTTTCAGGGGAGAAAGGTGGCCATTTTGCTTGAGTGTGGAATAAAATTAACCGTGTTCTTTAAAAACTAAACGCCTGTGATTTCTCACAGAAATAATGTAGGTCACACTTCTACCTCTTTTCAACGTCTTATGCGTGATGAAAAAACAGTACTGAGAATGGTCACATTAATGATTTAACTCATATTTAATTCTTGTTCACTTTAAGTAGACTTAAAGTAATTACTCTCTAGAATTATTTTCTAAACCTACTTCACGATGAAATAAGAAAAGAAACTGAATGTCGGATATCGTATAAAAGTAAAAATTTTTTTTTTTTAAACTGTCGAATGCAGAGGTAAAGTTCAAACACTAAAAAGTTTTGATTACCCAGATCTTTGAGGCAGCTATAAAAGTGCCTTATTCATGCAGGTTTTAAAAAAAATGTAAAGTTGGCAAAAAATTTAAATTTAAAAAGAAAATTTTTACGTAAATATACAATTCTACAAATCTAATCCTTGTTTTTGCGGCTTTTGGACATCTTATATCAGGAAAAAAATCTTCAAAAAATATGAAATCTTCAATTATGTAAAAAAACACTATTTACTCTACAGTTTTTTCCGACGTCAGCTAAAGCAGACTTTTATTCTCTTTTTGTTGCAACATTTTTTTTAAATAAATATTTTTAGTTTGCAGATTAATCAGTATATACAATATTCAGTTTCCTACTTATGCTTTATTTTTTATTCATTCGACAACTCTTTGAAATACTCAGTGCGCGTTGCCCAATATCAAAATATTACATAAAGCACCAATATATAATGTTTCCATATAAATACACACAATGAAGAATATTCATTTAAAATTTTTAATTATATGTCTAAAGAAAGTACTGTTATGCAGGAGCTAAAAATAGTTTATATTTTAAAAGCGGTAGAAAATTTTAGAAACTGATAGAAGGGGCTATTCATGTATTGCGTTACAAACATTTTTCTTTCAGCAAAAGCAAAAAGAAGTCATATCGTTCTTAAAATACAGAATGCCGAGAAAAAAAACTCTTAAATGCATATTTTGCTAAAAAATAATTTTTAAAAATAAGAATTTCAATCTAATTATACCGCTATTAAAATTTTTAAAACATTTAGTTTACGTAAATTTCATATAAAGTTGTCTTGTGAAAAATATTACGTAAACGTTGTTGAACTTTTACGTATTTTATGGACGGCTTCCAAAAGATTAGCAGCGTTGTTGATTTTGCAAATAAAATAGAGGTGCCTATTAACGTCAATGTGCGCTGCTGATAAATGGCATACTACGTAAATGAATATGTACCTTCATCATGATGGAAAGATACAATTTTATCGTGCATTTCAAGAATATTAATCAGCGATCTTTTCACTGCGATTATTTTATATGCCCCCCTTCAAATTCTACATGAAATTATTATTATTCTGCAATATTTTAAAAGAACAGTATGAAAGAAATATAGTCATGTAATACAAAAAAAAATATGATGGGAAAACGTGATAGCGATCAGTATATAAACCCTCAAACATTTTGATTGATATTCGCAAGCTACGCCGTTATCGAAATTCTTTGAATGCTGCTGCTTTAATTCGAGAGAATGAGGACTGTGACTGTTTTTCCGTGTTTCATTGTAGTGGTATTCTCTAACCCTTCTGGTTAGTATACTATTATTAAGAATATAGAATACATTTTTAGTTACAGTATATTTATTTTTTGTTCTAGTTCGCTTAATTTAAAATATATATTTTTCTTCTATAATTTACCGTGCTTTTTTAATCCACTAAGAAACTTTGTTTTTCAAACACGTTTTTCTAATAAAAAAAAAATTTACATGGAGAAGGTTTTTCATTTTTCACATACAAGCTCACGAATCATTGCGCATAAAAACGTCACTTACAGAGTGGGTCCAATTACTACCTACTTCTAAAACAGCAAACTCAGAATAGGTTTTTGATACAGTATAAACAGTAAATTAGAAAAACTAAAAAAAACTTCTTCATCGTCAGAACTAGTCCCACTCTTAACATATTAAATAAATAAAAGAAATGTTATAAAAAATATGTAACTTATCAAAATCTATATTAATTATTCATGATATTTTTTTCTGAAGTGCATACTTATAAAATTAAAGTTCGTGTTCCAATCAAAATCATGACAAATTACCATGTTGTTTATTTTTAATTTATGTTTTAAAAAAATAATGATTTCACCAAAAATGTTATGTAGGTGAAAGTTGTGTTTTTATTGAAAACACTATTATGTTACTATAATGTTTTCATTTGAAAGTATTTTTTTTAACAAATCATCAAGGCCATAAAAATAAAAAAAAGTTGAAAAAATTCACTGCACCTCAGAAATAAAAATTCTTTAAAAGTCTCTGAAGCTTTTTCTATGGTGTCAAGTGTATGCATTTGCGTATAATATTCAAATATAAAGTTTGGAACATAGCAATTTAATTAATTTAAAGATGGCACATTTGATAAAAAGTAACATTTTTAACCTTCTACATATTCATTTCAGAGCAAGACGAAGGCTGCACTAAATTGACTTCTATGAAATTTTCATAATGTGAAACATACCTAATAACTCAAATTCGAATTTGCTTAATCCTATGAATTACCTTCTTTATGCAGGTTAAAAAAAAAAAGAAAAATAATACAATAACTAATTTTTGACCTACATTTTATGCTTGTAGGAGCAATGTGGCCATTTACAAGGACGAACCGAGAAAATAGCGCAATTCGTGATGAGCCGCTTGAACTTGCTGCTCGTATTTATGAAAGTTTTCTCCATACAGGCAGATCCTATGGACTACCTGTAGGCTATCATGAGATAGCGACAAATGTGGAAAATAGTAATGAGTACATCATTGGATATATTGAAGATGGAATACAAGGAAAATATTTGTGTCCATTCACTAATGGCGTTGAACTCATTAAAATACGCGTAGATGATGATCATGCTAACGTGTATGTTCCAATACGCAGTACGGATCCTGTGAATGATCTACTCTTCAATAGATACAAGGGAGAAAGATTTCGTACTGTGGAGATAAAAAGTTTTGAGCGAGCCCTACCTCTTATTAGGGCCCGTCATTAATTTAGGTACACAGTCCATCATTGCAGTCTATCCTGTGTAACTAAAGAAATCAAAACAATAAATTCTAATGCATATGCCTTTACATTTGTGTATATTTTTATAACTTTAATTTCTGTATTTTTAGCTGTCTTTGTATTGCAAGTTATTCGCGCGATGGCATTTCTTTAGTTTCCGAAACCAACGGTTTTTTAAATTCAAGAAATTTTACACCTTTTCTTGGCATGCAATATATAAACTTGAGCAGGTTAAGCAATAGCTTGAAAGTGAATTGTAATACTGCATGCTAAGATCCACTCAATGCAAAATCTTTGAAAAATAACCCACTGACTTCGTAGGCAAGCACGCACTTTTGGAAAGATTCTTGCCAGAAAATGGTATTAGTAATAGATGCAAAAAAACAAGTACTTTTCCATTAATTTTAGATTTTTTAAAGATTCTTTATTTCCCAACCGATACAGGAATCCTAACTTATTGACAGTTTTTGTGCTAAATCACTGTTAGTATTAACATAAGAAAACTTGCGAAAATTGTACCCTTGAGTATTCTTGAAGTCTTTATTTTAAGCTTCACCTAATTTCTGAGAAAACTGTTCAATTTGTAAGAAAAAATGTTTTTTGACATCAGATCTATGTACAATGGGTATGAACGTACGTACAGTTGTACGGTACCCGTAGTATATGTTTAAAATGTTTTCAAGTCAATTGGCTCTGTACTTTCTCATTTGTGTAAAATGTAAAAAAATCTTTCCACCAACTCAAAGTCTATCCCTAAAATCACTGCTGTTAGTTAAGTGTCTGCAAAAAACCTTATTGCGGTATCCCCGTCATTAGATGTGCTTGAGCCTTGTTTTACTGCATCTATAACTAATCCTGTCTTCTGATACAAATCTCTGCAAATTCAATTAAAGCCTTTTTTTGCAAATCTTTATATGCATCTATATCTACTCACCATTTCTTAACATCGAGTCTATAAACTATAAGCAAGTGATTTCTCATAATGTAAATCCTAGCATGTAAGGTTGACAATACATAATCTTATGACTTGAGACCTATAACTTTGCCTATGCCTATATCTAAGTTATTTATCTTTTAAGGTGTAGCTTGACAATTGTTGCAAGTCATAAATGATAAATTTCTATAAAGAGCCTGACATACTCTTTCGTCCACGATCGTCAACTTCATATCATGTTTTATCACAAAAGTACGTCAATCGTTTTTTATTGTTGTGGCCTTTATATAATCAATTTTTTTCTGAATGGATAATAATATTTAATTGTTTTCCTTTAAGGCTTTTCTTGCGAATTCATATAATATTAGCCTTCAATATGATGTTGATGATGGATTAGGATTTCGCCACACTGAAGAATCTACCAAATCCTCTAAATGTAGCCGCAATAGTACCATTGAAAACGCAAAGCTACTACTATGTATGTACTATATCTAGATCATCTTTCTTTTGCTTGTACGTGCTTCAGCTTAAAAAACCATGACAACCGTATTTCCCAATTAAAATCAAGTTATGTTACTTTAAATGATTGTGTATAAAATTTTGCTTTAGCTTTTGTCAAATTATCGTATGCTGGGTAAATGTCAGCATTTTCTTTTTGGCCTTCATATGGAACATGTGATACTGACTTTTAGATAAATTAGCTGTCCCTATTAACACTAAAGCTTCTTCTGACGTTCAAGAAATAAGACAACCATTTATATTTTTATCCTCACCAAGAAGTAGAATTTAATGATGAATTCTGATACTCTCTTCCTTTCACATAGATCAAGCGAGCGTAAAAAAGTTTCTTTTATTTTGATGTCAGTATATTTATCCTGTATTACTAATAATGTTCTTTGTTTAATCAAAGTAAATATTGTACAAAATCACCTGCCTTTTGCCTTATTAGACAATTATTCATGGGACACATATTAAACACGAAAAATTGTCTTACAGTGTCCTACAATTAATTCGAACTTACGTCTATTATCAACACAAACACCTAGAATTAGAAAACTTAAAGCACAAAAAAAATAAATATAGTGTTATTTAGAAAAAAATAAACTAAAAAATAAAACTTTTAGTCCAATACATGTATTCCTGAAAGAGAACATCAAGGCAACTGAAAGTTAATAAAAGAAGATTTAACTCTGGATACTATAAATATCAGAAAAAACTTCTATTTTTTAATTTTTTGATCAAAAAAAATTTTTTGCAGATAATTTATGGGTGAAAACAGTAATAAATCATAAACTGAGGGAGGCAGTCATTTCTGAAACAAACATTAAAATGTCGCTCAGATTCAAGAAGCCTTGCGACTTCTAAAATAAAACCCGAGGCATACCGTTCCGTTCCTCTGCTATGTGGTCATTCAGCCTAATTGCCGGAATTTCTTTCTTGTCTTTAGAGGGTTGATTTTTTAGTGAAGAGAAGGTTATGATTTTCGGAGATAAAATCCGCGATTGAGCAAGCTCTAAAGCAATTAGATCCTATAGCCATTTAACAAAATTGGTTTATTTTTAAATAATTTTAAGTCTAAATTATAAATCTAAAAAAGAAAATAATTAAAATATTGTAAGAGACAGCGACACTTAGGTCGAGCTGATTTCATCATGGCTGGAAAAATTACAGAAAATAGCCCTGTTGATGAGCAAAATGAACTTGCGTATCTGCCTATTTAGATCGGTTGTGTTTGCTTATTAATTTTTTTAAATTTGTATTTTGAGAAATATAACTGCGTTTATCGCGATTTAGATGAAATTTTGCACATCGATGCTAAAAACATTACGTTATATGTTTTTGGGGGCCTTTTACTCGAAATCGTTTGAAACATACTGCTTAAAATTTTTTTATTAACAAGCGGAACCGATCTTATTAGGAAGGCACGCGATTTTATACTGTACATGAACAAAAAAGTTCTCTGTAATTTCCTAGCTGGGATACAATCATCCCGACCTAAGTTTCGCTGGCTTTTAGGTTATAAGGAGAGAGCACATGTATCAAAGATAATTCAAAGCTGGTGAGGTAAAAAAGAACCCTAAGAAAATTAGACTGAAAGCAAAGCTTCCTGTGTAATAGCCTAAAAAATAAGATTTTTGTTTGTTCTCAAATTTCAACAGAAAGCAACAGATTAGCGTAGCAAGTTTTATTTTTATGCACATTCAAATGCTCAGACTTTCAATTACAGCTATATCCGTAAAAAGTTAAACTGATAGAAAGGTGTCCAGCATAGTCGACTAAAAAATGATATTGCCTCACCTTTTTTCTTTTTCTATCTTCAGTAAAAAAAGAAAACATTAGCATGACACAGAAAATTTTATTTTTTATTGCACACGCTAAGGCCATCATTTGGAGCTATCTTTAAAAAAAATCGTATAATTTTTAGGATATTATAAAACATTTACAGCAAGGGGTGCTTGCCATCAATATATATGATACGCACAAATTTTTATTACCTGATTATAGTTTTTAATTGTTTTAATTAATTTGATGAACAAATACAAGTTTTTGTTAATTTTCTACAACGAATTTCTTTTTTTCCACAAAATCAATTTTAAATTACATGAAAAAATCCTTTCCTCATCATATATAATAATTAAGCAAATATTGGTCACCTGTAAGCAAATGGATGTCGATTAATTTCATCAGGTATTAAAACATTGTCCCTGTGGTTTATTGTCAACAAATTTTTAATTAATTTTGTTAAAAATTGAAGTCTCTGTGTTTTAACAAAGATTTTATTTCTTATATTTAAACTGTAATCTAGATTATGAGACACGAGGGTAAAGACAATTATTTGAGTTAACAAATAAATTCATTTATAAGTCATTTAATAGGACAGAACAGGCCGAGAAAATAACGAAATTCATACTCAGCCGCTTGTTAAACATGTGTATCCAAGATAAGGTAGTGTTTCTCAATATCAATTATGAAACACGTACCTAAAAATGAAGTCATAAGTATTTTCTGAATTTTATAATCCACAAAAATTTAAGTCTTTATTTAAAATTTTTAATGCATCTCTACTGTTAAGTGAATATTTTCATTTTCAAATTAATTGTGAGAAATATATATGTTTATATGCCAAATTTATCAAATATACATTATCAAGTAATCAATTGTTCGTTTATGAAAAAAGTATTTTAAAATCGATTTGTTTTTATCATTTAAATGCAATTAGTTCTAAATTGACGGAACTGCACTTGAATTCATGTGATTTCTCAGTCGAATCTTTCGATTTATTCGACAAATCTTTAAAATGTTTAAAACGCGTTTAATATAAAATTGTATAAAGCATGGATGTATAATGTTTTCATATCATTTTATACAATAAAATCATGAACTTGTCATTTTCAATGATATGACCAAAGAAAGAACTAATATGGACAAGGTAAAAATAGTTTGTTATAATAGCGTTATAAAATTCTAGAAACGGATATGAAGGGCTGTTTATAGATCACGTAACGTGTTGTCTACCCAAGCTATGTAAGCCTATGAAAGGGGGTAGAAAGAGTGCGTGGGGTTACAGGTGGAGGAATGAACCGTTCCTGACCCGTATCGACTGGGGTTAGTCGAGTGTATGCGGCTGTGCTTACGTCACGCGTGCTTAATTCAGCGTAGTCAAGCGTGGGCTTATTCGTTTGGTTGTTCTGTGCTGGGAACGCTTCCAGGTGGCCCATTGATTTGTGGCCCTCTTAGTGCCTGGTGGGTGGAGTGCGGTGGATTCGCCTCACACCTTGCGTCAACATGAAATAATGCCACGCTCGCAGACCGTCTATGAGCGGTCAACGGGGACGGGAGGACCGGGGGGGGGGGGGGATTAGCGAGTGCACCTTGTGTTGAAAAATTTTTTTGTTGGTGCAGGAGCAAAGTGGGAGCAAAAAAGATTTTGTTGGTTAAGAGGTTGGACTAAGGGCCGAGGCAGGTAGGCCCAAAGCAAAACCACAATTCCGGAAGAAAGTGAATCGGTGTCGACCGCTTGACAATAGCCTTTTTTTTTTTTTTTTTTTGTTAAATCCGCAAAATCCTATGGTGCGCTAGAAGCGCAAGTTCCTACGAGAGTAGCGGAAACAACCCGAAAAATGAGCGGCGGCGGCGCCAGAGAGAAAGGCGAGAACCTTTTCGGTGTCTTTTAGTCTGCTAGCAGGATTACGTCATCATCTGAACTGCCCCTAAGGTCGTTGCTTGCCGCAGTAGGCACCGTAACCAGGCGTCAAATTTGGCTGGTTGGGGGCGTAGCCAGAGGTAAACCCCGGCTAGTTAACGGCGTCGCTGGTGTTATCTAAGCTTCGAATGGTGCCGGGGTTGGCGGCAACTGCCTTCCGTCGGACTTGCAGGGTGATCCCGAGGAAGCAGGGACCTGCAGCTCGAGAAGTTCACGGGGTGACGGCAGCAGCGAAGAAGTAGGTGCCCGTAGACCCTTAGGACGAAGTGGTAAGTCAGTACAGTCGACCACCACTGGGCCGACCTCGGTAGTCGAGTCAGCAGCGACTCAATGCACAGCGTTGATGACGAGGAACGTGTACCGTGGTTGCCTAAAGAAGCCAGAAGGCCTCAAAGTGCGCGGCTCCCAGACAGTGGTGGTTCGTTGGCGGCGCGGGGCTTTAGTGTTGTCGCAGCCGCGTTTTATGCAGAGGAGCGCTCACTCTCTTTTTTTTCCTGGAGGGCTGGTGTGGCCAGGTTGTATTCCTGACGGTCGGTGTGGGCGGCAGCGCTCTCAGCGGCGGCTCTTAATATCTGTCGGCGGCGGCTTGCCGAGCCTGTTCTGCCGCTGCTCTTGCTGTCTGCAAAAGATGAGTCGTCGTTGATGGCGCCTCTCCGTGTCGCTGGCCTGCTAGTGGTGCGCAGCGGTAACGAAACGAAAGGCCCACAAGCCTTCTTTCCGACGTTGCTATCGGCGGTATGTCGCGGCCCTCCTAGCCTGCTCTACCGCCGAGGAACGTGGGTTGGCGCTAGTGGTCCGTGTGCCTTCGACGAGAGTAGCGGCGGCCTGACGGGCCAACGGAACTTTTTGTCCGTTGTAAGGGTCAGCTGCGACTCTTCCAGTCTGCGGTGTTACCTCTAATTATTTTTGTTCGGGACGCCCTTGCGTCCTTCGCTTCCCTGCCCCGAGCGGCCCGCTGCGCTTGGCGGAGGCGGGTGCGCTCGTTCGCAGATGTCTCAACCACACCCTTTGTCATTAAGAAAGCTACAGTAGGACGACACACACATGCTTGATGGGAAGCGGCGCAAGCTTAGCATGTCTGGGACCTGTCAACCACCGACACCCCTAAAA
>JAUELO010041612.1:0-10345 GCA_032357855.1 Amphibolips quercusostensackenii | reverse complement strand
TGTTATTCAAGGATTTTTAGGGCTTTTTTGGGCACCAATGTCGATTTTTGAGCTCTTTCAGTTTTAAAAAAAAACGGCTTTCAGGTGGAGGTGCTGGCCAACAACACCTCCACCACAAAAAAATTGGAATATTAAAAGAATCAACAGCGACAGAATTTAAAGCTTTTGTTAGGCTCTCTAAAAATGCAAAAATCAATTTTAAAAAATTTTTATCTTACGAAAACTACCCTCAAAATAAAATATGCACATAAACTAAATTTAAGCATATCAGGATTTTGGGATTTTTGAAGTGTTTTTGGGCACCTATGGCGACTTTTGAGCTCTTTTAGTTTTCTAAAAAAGCCGACTTTTGGGTGCAGGTGTTGGCCGCCAGCACCTCGACTACAGAAAATTAAAAAATTAAAGAAATCAGCAGCGCCAGAATTTTTTACTTTTTTCACCTTCCTAAAATGTAAAAATTAATTTAAAGAAAATAACTTCTATCTCCTAAAAACTATCCACGCAATGAAATATGCACTCTAACGAAATGCCAGCACATCAGAATTTTTAAATTTTTTTGGGCACCATTGCTTATTTTTGGACTTTTATTTTTCTCAAGAAATTGGACTTTCGGGGTTGAGATGCTAGTAACCAGCACCTCCACTACAGAAAATAATGAAATAAAGATATCAGCAGCGCCAGAATTTTGGGGTTTTCTTAGGCTCGACGAAAATGCATAAATTAATTTTTTTTAAACAACCCTTATCTCTTTAAAACTACTCTCAAAATAAAATATGCACTGATCTAAGCATGTCAGTAATTTTGGCTTTGTGTAATTCTTTCAGTTGTTGTGAAATATTACTGTGAAAGTAAAAATATTAAATAAAGGCTTTAAAAGTTGTCCGTAGTGACCTTTTTTATTTTCAATTGTTTTGGTCTTTCTAGTTTTAAAATTTATCTCTTTTTGGAGAAATCTTATGCTTCTTGATTTATATATTAAATACTACATTTTTTTTTAAATTCATCTTTGTAGGTTGAAAAGTTAACAAATTTTTTTTCTTTTAATTTTTTTGCGAAAAATTCAACTTTTTGGTGAGAAACGCCTTTGAGCAGGAAAAATTTCTAGACGGTTATAATTTGCAGCTCCTTAGTAACCAGATATGTGTAACATTTTTGTCCTATTTCAAATCTCAAAACAATAATACAATTCAAATTTACACAAAAAAATGATATTAATATTGGCGAAAATCGCCTGGCTTTATGATTTTAAATTCCTTGGAATTGGATGATCCTTGCGTGAGGAAGATTATTTGACTTTGTCTATGGTCATATCTTTATCTACGCCGCTGTGCATGTTTATTTTTGTTTGGTTTGAGCATCATTTTATATTTCATATATGCTAGGAAGAGCTGTATTATTTCCCCCTACTGTCGCGCAAAAGATACAATTGGAGTTTGTACTTCGGTTGGCATGAGCGCAAGGAAAAGTGGCAGGAGAAGACCAGGATGAGAATCCAAGAATTAGCTCTGGCAGGAGAAGACAAGAGACAAGAAAAGAATTTTCAAAAAATTATTTTTTAGCAGGATATGAATGCGAAAAAATAGACTTGTGTAACAAAAGTGCACAAGAGGCTTTAAACGCAGGTAATACGTTTCTAAAAATTAGTGTAATCGGATCATTAGCAACAGTTGAAATAGTGTCTTAATTAATAAAACCTAATGAAAACCTTTAACTAGTTTCGTTCAAAACTAGTTTTTTGATTGAAAGGTCTGCTATTGTACTATTGGTTGAAAATACATTTTTTGTCTCAAAATTCTTTTTTTTTTATTTGAAAATTTAATTCCTGAAGTCTAAATTCAATTTCTAACTGAATTTCCATATCTCAACTTAGAAATAGAAATCAAGTTATGTTGATAAAAAAATGTTTGGTTAAAAACAGATGTTTCAAATATTACAAATGAGCATAACTTCCTTACTTTTTAGAAAAGTGTATTGATATTATAGGTAAGTCGGTTTGCCTCGAATCGAGGGATCTTAACCATTCTTGTATAAATTTCTAATTATGTTAAAGAAAAAGTTGTACTATAAAGAACCAATTTTTTAAAATATTACAAAGTGCAACCGTTTTCAAGCTATCGTGTTCACAAAAAAGTGTGACATCCACACATACATAAATCCACACATGCATACATACACACGCACATACATTCACACGCACACACACTCATTCGGACAATCGCTAAGAACATTTTTTAAACATTTTTAGATTGAGTTTAAATGTCTTAAGAATTAGGTGCTAAGAATACCTTATCTTATGTTCGTTGTTTTCCCACACCTAGGATGGTTTGAGCCCAACATGTTTAAGGTTCTATTAATAAATTATATAATCATTATTATACATTAATATTAATAACATAATATTCTTAAGCTTGTTCTAAACATGTACCAGTTTTTAAAGTAATAAAATTTTGACGATTTCGAAGATTTTCAGTAGGCTATGAGCAACCTTGCAAAATCACAACTTTAGCTTACTTCCAAGAAAATCTAATGTGAAAAATAACTTTTCTGAAAAAAAGTCGTTCAATTGTGAAATTTCTTATATATATCTTTATTATAAGCAAGTAAAAAAAATGAAAAAGTAAAGGAAAGAAAAAATGAAAAATGAAAAAGGAAAAGGAAAAAGAGAAAGGAAAAAGGAAAAGGAAACGTAAAAGGAAAAAGCAAAAAAGGAAAAAGGACAAATTAATAATGGCAAAACTTAAGAAAAGTCAGGAAATTTTTAAAATAAAGTTTTGCGGACACCTCGATATTTTAGTTTTATATTAGGAAAATAATCGCATTAGTATTGTGAAAAAAAGTTGTATAGCACTACTGTTCGAAAGCTTCTGCAGATTACATGATAGTTGAGAGAGATTCCAAGATTTCTTTTGTGTTCATAATTTTAACTTTGCTGCTGTCCATGTTTATTTTTGCCTGTCCTTGTAGTTATTTATCATTGGACACATTATACGAAGAAATTTATTATTTTCGTCCAGTATTGCAAAGACGTCACCAGAGGACGCTGATAATACAGCAGGTTCTCCGGTTGTCAAACGCCAAAGAACATTATGTCTTTCTCTTACTTAAATATTTGCATCATGAAAAAAAGTGTATATTTAAATTTCTAATTGCTAGTTCAGATTCTTGTAGAAAATAAGCCAAGCAAAAACAAGTTTATCAATTTTAATTTAACTTAGGAGGATGAAAAAACGACTGGCAGGAGGAGATCTGGACCTGGCACGAAAAGAAGACTCGGCAAAAGAAAAAGACCAAACCAGAGAAACTTAAGGAGGAGGTCTGTTTGAAGAAGACCTATCAGGAGAATAAAAAGGTCCGCCTTAAGAAACATTAGGAATCAGGTCGCTATTACGTAAACAGTCGAAATATGAAATCAACACTGCGACAAAAAATACAGGATTCAATCTAGAAAAAAGCTCTTAAAATATAAATTTGAGGAAAGTCAATTTATTAAAAAAAAAAACTTTGAAAGGACATACAAAAATCAGTTTAAGTAAATCATTAGAGACAGTTACACAATAACGGAAATAAGAGGGATTTTTATTTGGTATAGAACTTATCTTTTATGTCAAACAAAACTAAATTCGACAACTTTATTTCTTAGATTTATAAGCATTTTTAAAAAGCTGATAAAGCAATAAATGACGCATTTTTCAAAAAGGAGACTTACTTCTGTGCTGACCAATCGAATTTCTGCCAAACTTTCCTTTAAATTGTAATATCTTCGGATTGTGTAACCTTTTTGGGTAAAACTTTTTCTTAAGTAAGGTTTTAAATTCTTCTTGTTATTAGAACATTTAGATTTGATGCAACTCCTCTTTTCAAATCATCTTACATAATTTGTGAATGACCCTTAAGGAGTGTGCCATATGTTCAAGTTCACATATGGTACGCATTTCTTATCAAAAGGGACACTTTTCGAATTTAATTGTTATGCAGGATACATATTATAGAATCCCTCTAAATAAATTTAGATATCTGACGAAAACTCGATTAAAATCTACAAGAAAATAGCAATTAGAGTAGAATTTAGATTGAAGAGCACAAAGTCTGAATTAACTTAAATTGATTAGCTTAAATTGATTGATAAATAATTTGACTCAAAAATGTACAGAAAATTATACATTTATTATATTATTATATTCACTAATATAATCGAAGATAACCACTAAGGATAGGACAAGAGGACAAGCAATCCTTATATTTTCTAATTGAAAAAAACAGCTAATTAAAGTAGAATTACAGATTTTGATTAAAAATTTAACAAAAAAATATTCCAGTTCTTCAGCGGATCAGCTAAATTGTCAATTTTAAAGACTTTAGAACATATGAAAAGTTGTCGAATATTTTTGAATTGGAACTGGTAAGTTTGAAAGTGAAGTTATAATTCTTAATTTGGACAGAGATTTATTTTATTTTTCTGAATTAAAATTAAAATTATTTTCCCTAATTCCCGCCTTATATCTAAAATTTATGTATTTTAAGTTAAATTATAATTTTTTTTTATTTCCTAGTCTAAACATAAAAATAAAGATTTGTTGCCCAAAAACTATATTCATCGTGAGCATTATTAATATAGGGTTTTAACAATTTAAAGGGATATTCAAAAATTTAATGGGATTTTTTGTTAATCAGAAAGTGTACTTCAGATTTTCAGAGTGATAAGCCCCTTATATACATTTAACAAAGATTAGTTATTATCATTATTCAATTTATTATCTGAAAAACAAAATTCGTTTTAAAAGTAAAAATGGGCTGAAATTACGATTGCCGTATTCGTGTTGCTAAGGCAGATATGAAAAAAGTACAGGAAAATTACGAAATGTTTGCGTACATACGCAATAAAACTGAGCTTACTACTGGTTAGAGACTTATAATTTAACTTAAAACTTTATATCTATATGATAATGAATATTAATAGTTGAACTAAGAACTTGATAAAAAATTTATGTTTTTTATGTCAAAACTCGTACATTTTGGTTAAAGATTATTATCCACAATATTTTTTATTCGGTTTTGATTATTAAATAATATTTGGCCTTTAGCGACGCACAGAATTAAAAATACGGAATTCGCTGTTTATAATCCTCGACAGGCACAATTTATTTATATATTTCAGAGTCTCTTTAGAAATTTAATTATCAGCCTAATGTATCGATTGAATATGAATAAACGTTATTTTCGAATAAGGTTTATGGATATAAATCACTTAAAAAAAAAACGTTTAGTTTGATCATTTGTTCATACTCTTTGTTATAACGAATGAAAATTATTTTTCGTATCTTCATTTATTTGTCAAAGCCTTAATATTCTCGTAGTTTGAACATTTGGATAAGAAAAATCACCTTTTCATGTCCCATGATAGCAACTTTACAACTCCTCTTCCCTGCTTCACCCCACTTTTCTACTTCCTACGGAATAAGTCCCCCTGCACTTCCTTCAACACCTTTTTCTTCTTGTCCCACACCCACATATTATCTCCTACTTTTACTTTTCGATACTCTACCTTCGATTCACTTTTTTTTCTCCTAGCAATGTCCCTTAGCCTAACTTTAACTATCTTGCTTTTAACCCACCCTATGCCCTGTAGCAGCGCTTTCAAACCCTCCCTCTCTTCGCCGCTTCTTAGCTCTAACCCTCTTATCACACTATGGCTTTTTTTGTCTGCCTTTTCTTTTCTATCCATTCTCAACTCAATTGCCCTCATCCTCTCCGTTGCCACCACCTCCTCATTTTGGTTCCTAAGCTCTCCTACTTTCTCTTATGTCGTGTTCTCTACTTTCTCCTAAATACCTATCTGCTCGCCCTATTTTCCGACACCTAATGCAATGCTTGACCTGACCTTCAATTTCTAAAGCCTTTTTTTCAATATTCCGAACTCCTTTTACACCTGTTTTCCTTTAACTTCCTTGGCCTTTCTTATAGACACCACCTCTTGCTCTAATCCTTCTACTTTCTTCCTCCGTTCTTTCATCTTCCTTTATCCCATTTCTTATCTCTAATCCTCAATTCACCCCTCCTGACTTCCTCCTGCTTCTTAGCCCCCCTCACATCCTCCCTCAATTTTCTTATCTCCTTTTATAGCATTCCTAGTGCCTCCTTTTTCGACTGTTCCTTTATTTTTTGGCGGTTGACCTACGTGTTCCGATTCGTTTTTTAAATGCTCTGTCTATCGCGCTTTTCTACAGACAATCTTGACTGTCTCTCTTTATCTTTTGTAACAAGAGATTTTTTTTCTTACTTGCGCTATACACATTCTACCCCGCCTTCTTGCTCCCTTTGTTTTCACTCTTCTGTTTTTACCCTTCCCCGATGCGCGGTTCGACGCGGGGTCACGCACTGACAACCGTCGTTGAGTGTGGAAAATTTTCTTCTCACATACTCTGCTACTAGCACTGCCAGCCATCTCGCTGATCCCCTCCCACTCTCCCACGTCCCGCTCTTCCGTCGGTAACTAAAACCTATCCATGCAGTACCTTTTGTCACCGATAGTTGTCACTTAACACTGTTACCACCTACTGCCCTACATTTTTACTTTTCTCTACTTTATGACACCCCTAACAGATCCTGCTGACACTCCTTTTTCTTCCTTGATCACCCTTACTTTCCCTATTTCTATTAATACCACTTTACAAATATGCTGTGAATTGATTTTTTCACCCCAATTTACCCCACACAACCCTACTCACCTCCTAGCCTTACAACATTAAACTCTCTCACACCTTTAACACAAATTCTGTAAAGCCTCTCACTATTTATCAACTAACACGTTCTTACTGCCGCGACTAACGTGTATGTAACCCATGTTTTTGTTTTTTAACAAACAAAATTTCTTTCTTAGATAAAAACAATCATTTTGTTTTCAGACTAGTAAATGAAAAATCATTATTCTTTCGGAAAGAAAGTAAATTAATCTTTCTGGTTTAAATTTATTTTAGTTTGGTTGAAAATCAATTTTTTAATCTAGAGATGTAACTCTTGGATTAAAAATTCAAATTATTTGTAACAAATTAGTTTTTTTTGGTTAAAGTTTGCTCTTTCATCTAAGGTGACAAATATTCTTAGTTAGAAATTCCCTTGTTCTTGATCTCTTTGATTGCAAGTTTATGTCTTTGATCGAAAATTGGACTATTTTATTAAAAATTAGTTTTTTTGTGAAAAGTAGTCTTTTTGTGTGAGAATTATTTTTTGAATAAAAATTTAACTGTTGCAGTTTCATTTTAAAATTGATATTTTGTAATGAAAAATCAAATTCTTACTTAAAGTTTAATATTTTTTGTTTGAAAATTTGACTATTATGTTAAAAAGGTGACAAGACTGAATTTCTGGTCTTCGAATATTAATGGTTAGGAAAAAGGAGAAAATTTGGTAATAGCAAAATCAAGGAAAAGTCAGAAAATATGGAAAATTAAGTATTGCGGCTATACTAATATTTTGGTTTTATATTAAGGAAAAAGATTTATTGATGCTATAGACGAAGTTTGTTCAGCAATATTGTTCGAAAACTATTGGCGATTGAACGACCCACGCCTAAGGGAGATTCCTGGATTTCTTCTTTGGTCATTATTTTAACCTCGCCGCTGTCCATATTTATTTTTGCACGTTTTTGTAGGTAATTCATTATTGTATACATTCCACGAAGAATTCTATTATTTCCTCCCAGTATTGCAAAGACGTCCCCAGTAGATGTTGATAATACAGCTTGTTTTTTGGTTGGCATGGGCCCGAGAATATTATCTTTTCCTTTTACTCGAAGCGGTGCATTGCGAGGAAAAATGTAACTCCGAATTTCGAATCTCCGGCTTGGATTTGTGTGCGGGATAAGCCGAACAGATCTTAGTTGTTCAGTTGTATGTCCACTCAGGCAAAATGAAATACGAACTTCAGGAGGAGACCTGGACCTGACACGAAGAAAAGACTCGGTAGGAGGAGAAGACCTGATCAGAGAACCTGGAAAATGAGTTTTGGCTGGAGAAGACCTTTTAGTAGAATTAGAAAGTCCGCCTCGAGAAACATTAGGAATTGGGGCGCCATTGGGTAAGCAGTCAAACAGTGAAATTAACTCTGCAACAAGAAACAGTGTATTTAATTTAGAAAGAAGCTTTAAAACCATGAACTCAAGGAAAGTCAACTTCTGCGAGAGAATTGCACAGTAAAATTGAAACTTTATCGAAAAATCAGTGGAATTGGCTGAATAGCGAGGGGCTGGTCGCTGTGATTTCGTTTGACTCGCGACTTACGGAAGACCTTGTGGCGGTCAGTGGGAATCTCTGTCGTCTACTCTGCAGTCGCTTGGTTAGGCTTAGTTAGACTCAGTCTCAAGAAGCCCTTATCCAGCCGGCCGGCAGCGGCACAAGTGACTCGCCGCGTGACTAACTTTTCGAGGAGTCTCATGGAAAGTCACAAAAAATCTGTTTAGTCAGAGGGAGGTCTCTACGAAGTCATCGTGATTCCGGTGGAAATCATTGTTAATTTGACTTCCTGATTTCTAAGTGACCAGCCCCTTGCTTACTAACACTTCTACTACATAGAAAAAAATATGCCGGCTGCGCAGGCACATTCACATCGCGCGCTGTGCGCACGACTTACAAGTTTAGGCGCGCCTAGTGCGCTACTATTGATTCTCGAGCTTCGCGCTTGATAATAACACATCATCGTTACGTATCTCGTGCTTCGCACTCGATTTCGTCCAAAGTGCAAACTTTTCTACATTCAGTTCAACTTTTTTATATCAAATGTATATTACATTACTGTACCTCGGCCTGTGATTGCTTATTTACATATTGCAAATTATATTGGTATATATGAACGTATTTCCACTGCCTTGTTTTCATAATTAGAAGAAGTGCGCATGTTATGAAAAAGCAATTTTGTTATTTAACACTTTATTGCAACTTGTGTCGTTTTTTCAAAAATTTAATTTGTTTCTTTGCAATGTTATTTTTAGGACTTAAACTAAGAATACCTATTTCAGCGTGAGGTGGTTCTAAGCAAATTCGTAGATTTAATTTAGAGGAAAATTTTTGTTAAATGAAATGTTATGGTAGCTTGTGTTTTTTAAGTTAATTTTTATATTGAAAGAAATTAATTCTCAATCATAAAAGAATAAACAAAAACATACATAAATTGCTAATTCAAAAATATCAATTTTCTATCAAAAATATCGATTTCTAGCAAGATATATTAGCTTTAACGAAATAGTCAAATTTTTAATCAAAGAAATAAATTTCCAGCCGCCAAGTGAATAGTTATAATAGTAGTAAAAAAATTGTTTTCATAACTGAAAACCAATTATCAACAAAATAGTTTAATTCTGAAGCAAAGAAATGAATTTTTAATCAATCTTTCAAATTTTCAATACAAAAAATTAATGTTTACCCGAAAAATCAACATTTTCAACAACACACATAAATTTTTGACTAAAAATATCAATTTTCTACAAAAAATATAACATTCTACTATAATACATGAATTTTCAACAAGATATTTAAATTTTCAAACGAAGAAATCAATTTCCAACCAAAATTAAGAATCTTTAAAAAAAAAAAAATTTTAACCCAAAAGGGAATAGTTATATTGACAGTAAAAAAATGTTTCCAAACATAAAAACAAATTTTAAACTAAAGAAATCAATTGTTTAGCAAAAGGATGATTTTTTTTATCAAAAAGATTAACATCCTACCATTAACAAAAAATTTTCAACAAAAGAGTTAAATTTTTTAGCAAAGACATGAATTTTCCAATCAAATTAGAAATCTTTAAAACAAGAAATAAATTATCAACCAAGTAGTTGAGTGTACGGCCAAAAAGTTGAATTTTTATCAAAGAAGACGATTTTTCATTAAAACACAATTATTTCCAACTAGAAAAAAATATAAATTTTTAACTCAAAATAGAAAAGTTGTATTTATAGTTAAGAAAATTAATTTTCAACGCCAAAAAACGTATTTTTCACGAAATAGTTAAATTTTTAAACAAAGAAATGAATTTTCAAGTGCAATGATTAACCTTCAATGAAGAAACTAATTTTAGCAAAAAAAAGTATAATTTCTAACATCATATATGAATTTTCAACTAAAACACAGAATAAAGAAATATACTTTAAAAAACTAAAATTTTTTCAAAAATTTTTAGCAAATTTTTAGATATTTTTTACTTTAACAACTTTCATCTTTTCATTTCTATTCGTCTTTTGTTCCGTTCTTCTAAAAACTCAATTTAATTATTTTCTGTTTAAAAATCATTTATGACAAATTCATAGCTACTTTTTGGGTGCGTAACATTTGTCCATTCATTTTTTCGTAGCTTG
>JAUELO010041599.1:0-10345 GCA_032357855.1 Amphibolips quercusostensackenii | reverse complement strand
TCGCATTAATTATCACCTCACTTAGTGAAAAGTGGACAAAAAGCTTAAGAGTTTAGAGAAAACAGCAACTTTTTAGCACTAATCTAAGAGAAGATAGCCATAAACAATAATAATTTGTTTAAACAATTATTTTTTTAAATTAAATTAAATATTAACTTACTTCAAGTGGAAAGTGGGCAAAAAGTTAAAAATTTCAGAAAAAACCAAAACTTTCTATCATTAAGCAAAGAGAATATTATTAGCAATAATAATAAATTGTTTAAACAATTTTTTTGTTAACTTGCATTAATTATCACTTCACACAAATTGAAAAATGATGATTTTTTCACTTATGGGGGTTTTTTGGGACCCTATGAAACAGACTTATGGGGGTGATATTTAAAAGTAATATATTATTTGCATCCTGTGACTAATTGTGAAAAGAAATGGTGAATTTTAAACTCGATTCGCCTTATATTGAGAATTCTGAATGAAAATTACAAAAACGTCTTTTTTTCTTATGAGAAATACGTGTTAAGCTTCATGGGGCTTGCGCCACCTCTAAATATTATTTTTCTTTCAAAAAAAATGAGCTTATTTTTTGGTGGATTTGAACAAATTTGCGGGCCTTTTGCATAAAAATTCGAAAAAAATTTTTTCTAATGCATTTTTGGACCACCCCATTGACCACTCGGTTTTTGAGTGTACACCATATTTCAAAAGGTTTCGGAATATCTCTAAATATTCCACAAACATTTTGAAACTTTAAAGCTTTAAGGATTTCAAGGATTTGAAAAAGGGTACAGTACACTAGACTTAAAAAAATTTTTAAAAACTTCAAAGATTTGAAACGATTTTAATATTTTTCAGGAGATATCAAAATATTTCTCAAAAGCTTCTAAGATTTCATAAAAAATTCATAAAGATTTTAAAATGAAAGAATTTTAAAGATTTAAACAAGGAATTACACTATATTTTCAAACATTTTAATGATTTTAGACGATTTAAAGTTTTTTCAGAAAATTGCATAAGATGCCACAAAGATTTTAAAAAATTCCAATGATTTTGAACAAATGTAAAAGTTTTGAGAAAGACTTCACAAATATTTTAAGTGTTTCAATAATTTTTAACTAATGCAAAACATTTCCTAAAGATATTAGAAATATTTTAAAAGAATTAATTAAGATTTCGAAACATTACTTATAAAATATTTTTCATGATTTCAGAAAGTTTCAAAAATTTTGAGAAGATTTGAAAGATTTTAAAGATTTCAAACAAACAAAAAAGATTTCACGGAAAAAAGACTAAAGAAGAATTTCAAAAATATTTTAGAGATTTCATGAGAATTTCAGAAAATTTCACAAGGTTTTCATGAATTTCAAAGCTTTCAAGGACGTAAAAGATTTTAACAGGAGTTCAGTACAACAGATTTCAACGATTTCAAAACATTTTAAATATTTAAAATGATATAAACTTTTGTAGAAGCTTTCAAAAGATTGAACAAAGATTTTAATTATTCCAGTTATTTTAAAAGAATATGAAAGACTGGGAAGATTTCACAAATATTTCAAAGATTTCGTAAGGATTTCAAAATATTTCAAAGTATTTTAATGATTTTGAAAGATTTTAAAAGTTTTCAACCAAATTTAGAAGATTTAAAGAGATTTTAAAGATTTCTAGCGAATATAAAAAAATTTCACAAACAAAGATTAGAGAAAAATCTCACAAATATTTTAAATATTTCATAAGGATTCACAAAAGAAAATTCATATATTTGGGTTGAAAAATCCACTGTTTTTCTAGATAGTAAAAATTTTAGTTCGGAAATTCAACTATTTGGCTGAAATATTAATGATTTTTTTCTGAATTAAACCATTTGGTTTAAATTCAATTGCTTTGTTTAAAAACCATTCTTTTTGGTTAAAAATTAAAATTTTGGTTGAAAATTTAACTGTTTTTTAGGAAGTTCTTCTTTTTGGGTTGAGAAATCTTTCTTAGTTAATGATTCGTCTAATTTAATAGAAAATTCAGCAATTAGTATGAAAATCAGTTTTTGTGCTTAAAATTCATATACTTGGAATGAAAATTCGACTGTTTTTCTATTAAATTTACCTTAGCTTGAAAATTTAGTAATTCGGTTGAATTTTTCTTTCTTGAATAAAAAGTGTTTTATAGTTCAAAATTTGTCTACTTTGGTAAAAAAATTAAATTATTTAGCGAAAATAATTAAAAATTAGTATTTTCCTGTTGAAAATTCTACTGTTTTCTCAAAAACTTGCCTTTCAGCTAAAAAATTCAGTAAATGGGTTGAAATTTGTTTTCTTTTTCTACTGAAACATTGTTGTTAGCAGAAAAACATTTAAGAAGATTTTAAAAGATTTTAATGATTTTAAACGAAAACAAAAGATTTCGGAAATAAAAATCAAAGCCAGATTTCACAAATATTTCAAAGATTTCGTAAGGATTTTAAAAGATTTTAAGAATTACATATATTTCAAAACATTTAAATGATTTTAAACGATTTCAAAAGGTTTCAACCAAATTAGGAAGATTTCAAAAGCGGTTAGTGATTTCAAACGAATAAAAAATTTTCAAAAACAAAAAAAAAAAAAAAGATTTCACAAATATTTCAGATATTTTATAAAGATTTACAAAAGAAAATTCATATATTTGGGTTAAAAATTCTACTGCTTTTCTAGAAAGTAACAATTTTAGTCCAAAAATTTAAGTATTTGGCTAAAAACTTAATTATTTTTTTAAAAATTGAACTATATAATTTAAAATTTAATTACTTTGTTTAAAAATAATTTTTTTCGGTTAAAAATTAAAGTTTTTGTTGAAAATTTAACTGTTTTGTAGGAAATTCGTCTTTTTGGGTTGAAAAATCTTTTTTATTTAAAAATTCGTCTACTTTGATAGAAAATTCAACAATTTGGTACGCAAAGTAGTTTTTGTGCCTAAAATTTATATCTTTGGAATAAAGATTTGACTGTTTTTTTTATTAAATTCGCCTTAGCTTGAAAATTTAGTAATTTGGTTGAATTCTTCTTTCTTAAATGAAAAGTGTTTCCTTTAGTTAAAAATTCGTCTACTGCAGTAGAAAATTATATTATTTAATAAATATAATTGAAAATTCATATTTTTGGGTTGAAAATTCAACTGTTTTTTTTTAAATTTGCCTTTCAGCTTAAAAATTTCGTAAATAGGTTGAAATTTGTTTTTTTTTTCCACTGAAAAATCGTTCTCAGCTAAAAAACATTTAGGAAGATTTCAAAAGATTTCAATTATTTTAGACGAACACACAAAAATTTGCAGACAAAACTTCAGAAAGATTTCACAAATATTTAAAAAATTTTTTAAGATTTCAAAAGATTGAAAAAAATTACACAAAGCTTCTACAAATTTTGCAAAAGGTTCACAAAATTCCAGCAGATTTCACAAAGGCAACATATCTTCGCAACAAATTAGGAAATTCGTTTATTTATGACTCGGCATTCTTTAGGAATTGTTGATCAATAAAAAATAAAATGGCTCATTTTTTACATGTATAAAAAATGGTTATTTCATTATCTTATGTGAAAAAGAAGACCTTAAAAAACTTGATTTCTTGACCTGAAAAACCTGGAAAAGGCTTTCAATTTGCTCCTAAGAATCGCTAGAAATTCTTTTGAATGCATATAAGTTACTTTAAAAGTTTAAGATTTTCATATTTCTCCAAGTTGTGAACCAAAAAATGTTTTTATAAATATATATTTCACATAGACTGATAAAATTCGTAGACTGAATTAAGAGAAACTTGTGGAAGTTAAATCTCTATTTTAAGATGATTCTGCGCCTCTAGTCTACGTTGTCAAAAAAACAATAATTAATATGCTTTGTGTTGATTTAGGAAATCGCCCTAATGAAACATTATAACTATATAGTGAATAGAGATGAATAAAAGAAACATTTCTTAAAAAACATTTTTTTTTTTTTACATGTAAAAATTAATGTTCAATCCTTCCCCTTTTCCCCTTTCTGTAAAAAAATCAACCTTCTTTTCCCTTTTTGAGCTTATTTTAGGCTGTGCACCCTGTAAAAACTTGAGCAAGGTATTGAAATAAATATAAGAATCTGGACCTGTGGTGAGCGGTTGTTCAGGTACCTTGGGATCAGTTGTTTCGGAATCTGACGGTCGTGAACTTGATCCTGTAAAAAAATGAGCTACCTTCAAATCTACCTAGTCAACTTTCGAAAAAAGAGTTTTAGATACGAAGTATTTTGCCCAAATTTTTTATTTAGCGTTGGAAAAAATTGTATGTTTCGAAGAAAAAAATGCAATGAAAACTTACGTATTTTTATTATGTACTCAAGATCAGAAGCTTATGGGAACTCTTAAGTATTAAAAGTAACATTTTTGTATCGTACTTCGCGTGGAATAAAAAATTCTGCAAAAGCCGGTTTTTTGCAATTAATAATTTAATTTTGAATTTCACTTATTCAAGTCCCAACAATTTCTTATTGTAAAAAAAAATGGCTAATAAAAATTTGAGCAAGGTCGTTTAATGCTAACATGTGCCTCTAGGCATTTTACTTCAAGTAAATACTTTATGAGACACCTTAATGGTGGATTCAGAGGATATTAGGGGGAGGAGGGAAGGTATGTAAATGTCAAATTTCCCCCTTCACTTGAGAAGCTAAAATTAAAAATAAAAATCTTTACCTTTGTTGGGTTGGTGTGGGTGATGCAAGGGGTTCAAAGTAGGGCTTCCATACTGTTTTGGCTCTTGTCCTTGATTAGGTTCTGTAAAGAAATAAGCGACCTTCAAATCTACACAAAAAAATTTTCCAGAAAAAATTTAAGTTACAAAATATTTTGTGAAAATTGTTGATTTTGCGCGAGAAAAAGTCTATGTTTTACAGAATTAAAAAATGCTGCTAAATCTTACGAGTTTTCGTCAAGTAACTAAGATCCCAAACGTATGTGTACACGTAAGTATTTAATGTAAAAGTTTTTTAATCTTAATCGCGTTTAATCGAAACTTCTAAAAGATCGCGATTCTAGACAATTACTAATTTAATTTCAAGTTGTCCTTCTGAATCCCAACCATTTTTTATCGTATAAAGAAATTATGTCTACTGAGGATTTGAGCAAAGTAGGTTAATGTTGAAATGTGTTTCTAGGCGCTTTACTTCGAGTAAATACTTTTTAAAACACACCAGCGGTGGAGTTAGAGTAGTGATGCCGCCGAGCGATATTTTTCGATACTGAGACGATACCGATACGACACTCACCTTCAAGTCTCGAATTTGTATCGCTCGGTTTTGTGTCGCATCGGAAAAATATGGAAAAGTTCTGTCTCGTATCGGTATCGTATCGGAATTTCGAGACAAAATGACTAGATGGGATTTTCCTTGTTTACAATAGAAGAGAAAGAGAGGGGCTGGCAGAGTGGCTGGCCGAGTGCTGGCCGAGTGGCTGGCCGAGCGGCCGGCCGCACTACGTAGGTACCGGAAAAACGAGCTGCAAAGAGCCCCTTTGGGACCAGGCCTTGACAGAAAAAAAAATTATATTCTAAAAATCTAAACTTTACAAGTCTACACCTCTACAGTTTGACCCGCCTAAGAAATTTAAAGCACTTACTGAGTCTGAAATACTAATTTGTTTGATTCAGACAAGGTCAAACTTGTTTCAATTCAATTTTTAAATAAAATCGTTTACATGGACAGATGAATGTTTGCTTTAAACGAAAGTTTTTATTTACATAAGTTATACTTTTAATTTTTTGTTGTTGATCAAGAGGCGCAAAGATATTCATCAACTTCTATTTCACATAAAAGCTATTTAACGTAAGTCTACCATCATGTGACCTAATAATACTCTTAATCGTATTTCATATATGTACTCTTTATTTTGCCTAAGTATTGTTCAATTTCTGATTCATTAATTGTTTGCAAAAAAATTATTATTATGAATAATAATGATAATAATTTCTTTTAAAAATATAAGAAAATTAGCTCATGTATTTATCTTAAAATTAGTGACAGTTTAAGAGTTATTTAGAAGTTTCAAAATGATGCAGAAATCATTTGAAAATAAAAAGATTTCAATAAAATTCAAACAAAAAGCACCGTTTTGAGGATAGCGAACGAAAATATTAAGAAGCTTTTCAAGTGTTTTGAAAGGTTTCAAGAAAATGAAAAATTTTTTTCAGTTACCAATAAAAACTTAAAATAATTTTTTTTTTTAAATCAATTTAAAACATTTTTTTCAATTTCAACAATTTTGAAAACTTGGTACAAAAAAAAATCTAGAAAATGTTAAAGGTAATGTGAAATTTGTAAAATTTGGTGAAGGTAATCCTGCAGACTTTTTTTTAATTTCAGAAGAAATTCGAAATATTTAAAAAGATATTTAGAACGTTTCAAAGTTTTTACAAAATTTACAGGTTATTTGTGATTTAAAAAGAATGAAAAACATTTTTAATGTCTAAAAAAATTGAAAGCTTTAAAGTCAATTTTTGTCATTTTAAAAGTTTTTTCAAATTTTTTACAAAAATTCGAGTTATTTTAAGAAGCTTATAGGAATTATAAACAAAATGTACATTTTGAAAGAAGGCCAAAAATATATTCAAAAGCTTTTCACGTAATCTAAAAGATTGCAAGAGAATAAAAGATTTCTCAAGTTTTATAGCAAAATTTTGAATGATTCTTTTTTTTCAAGAATTTGTTTAAAGAGAGTATTTAAAAATATTTTTAAATATCCACAAACTTGTCACAAAAAGAATCTCGAAGATTTTAAAGTAATGTTTTAATTTTGGTAATTTTTTTTTTTAATTCAGAAGAAATTTGAAATATTATTTTAAATGATATTTTAAATGTTTTTAAGTTTTAGAAAAAATTAAAGATTTTTCATAATTTAAAGCAGATGGGAAAAGTTTGTAATCGAACGTAGATTTTTAAAAATTTTCAAAAAATTGGGAAAGCTTAAAATGATTTTTTATTTTGACTAATTAATTATTGAAGAAAATTAAAAAAGACGAAAAAGACTTCTATAAGTGTCGAAAAAAATGCGGAAGATTCAAGGCTATGTCAGCGTAACCTAAAAATTTTTTCCGCATTTTTTTTCAACCCGACTTACGTTTACAAGAAACGTGATATTGAGTTTAAAATTTGGGAAATTAAATAACAAGTAGTAAAAACCGTTGGTCGGTTTCTAACGTTTTACAATTAAAAAGAAGAAAATAAGAATAAATTTTTCTTTTCTTTTCATTATTTTAAAAATTTAGGACCAGACACACGTTTTTTAGTACTTCCTATTTAATTTTCCAAATTTTAACTCAATATAGCTTTTCGTGTAAACGTTAGTTTGATTTTAAAAAAATGAGGACAAAATTCAAGGTTACGCTCACATGGCCTTAAAGGCAATTTTTGTAATTGCGAACAACTTTTGAAATTTTGTATAAAAATTCAAGATAGTTTAAAATACTTTTTGGTTTTAAACCAAAAGTACATTTTCAAAGACTGGAAACTAAGCATTTAGAATCTTTTTACGTGTTTTAAAAGATTTCAACAGAATGAAACATTTTCTTAAGTTTACTGGCAAAATTTAAAATGAGTCTTTTTTTCAAAAATTAGTTTGAAGAAAATATTTAAAATAATTTAAAAATAATCTGAACATTCACAAACTTGTCACAACAAGAATTTAGAAGACTTTAAAGTCATATTTTTAATTTTCAGATTTTTTTTTCAATTTTAGAAGAAATTCAATTTAATTTAAAGATATTCAAAATGTTTCAATATTTAAAAATAATTTAAGAAAAATTTTTAAATAATTTATTGATGACAGAGAATGGAGCTTGAAGGGATTACCAATTTTAAAACTTAAAAATTTTCCGAAAATATATATTTAAAATAGTTCTAAATTTCTTCCAAACATCTGAAAGTCCTGAAGGTTGGAAGGTGAAACTGATGCGAATTATTTCTTAGATTTTGTAACATTTTATAAAATGAAAAAATCTTTTTCACAAAATCATAAGGAAATTATATTTATACTTAAAAATCAAAATAATTATTATCCTGGTTTTCATATTCATATTTCAGAATCTCGTTCTAGCTAGAATGTAAGTGTTAAAAAACTTTAAACAAATAATTAATTAATTAATAATTCAGAAGATATGTTTTTATGGTAATCTTATACAATTTTTGTTCCTTTCAAGTTTTTCAATTTCCTTATATTAATATAAACAAACAATTATTTTAAAATATGCAGACAAATTTAATCAGAAAAGATTTCTATCGAAACTTGCTTATGACTTAACTCTTTTAGAAAAGCACAAAATCGATTACCTATTGTGGTAAAAGAATTGCCTCGAAATATAATTTTATTATCATTTATGATTTCTTATAAAATTTAAGTTTATTTATATTTCTTGGAATAAAGGATTATTCAATCATAAAATAAATAATATATATTTTATTATTTTTTAGGATTTTTAGCAAAAACATGACTGTCATACTGTGATATGTTGACCTTCAACATTGATTTTATCGGGAAAAAAATATTTTTTTATTGCATGAAACTGTTTTGTTATTATAATTCAGCATATTCTTAGGAATTAGTTCTATTTTTGTAAAAAATGGAAAATTCCATTTTCATCGCTTGCCAAAGCCATTTTTTGTTAACTGAAACATTAAATTTTTTATCACAATCTGCAGTCAAGCCTGCTCTAATTTTTCGCAATGTGTACACACCTTCACATATTCCGTTTTTGTAACTTTTGAAGTTTTAAACCTTCTTAGAAAAATTTGATTGGGTGCTAGAAATATGTAGGACTTTTAGAAGTTTTAAAGCTGAAAAATCTTGAAGGAAAATGCTTGAAGTTCTTTTGGTGGTCAAATTACCTTTTTTTATTAATTACTGTCTAATCTGGAAAAAGCGCAAAAATATAAGGCTTAATTAAATCGAAAATAATGCAATTATAAAAAAAGCTTTTAAGACGTATCTTTATCTGTAGTTGAAAAATATCTCTATAGATAATATATAATTGTGAAAATATATTTTGACCATTTGACACTACAGAACTTTAAATTACGAGAAAATGTCCTTGGTACTCAGGTAGTTGAAATTCGTCACCGTTCCCCTTATACAGTTGTTCCGTAGAAGCTACCATCTGGCTGTCTAGCCTCAGAATCCCAAGACGATACAAGCGATATATCGGTTCTCCGATACCAAAACGATACGAGACAAAACTGAGACTAGAGTCTCAAAAGCCGATACCAATACGAGAAAAAACCGAGATTTTCGATAAGATATCGAGACAGTCTCGTATCGAACGGTATCACTAATTTATTTGGAGGAGGGAAGGATATAAAATTCACACTCTCTCTCTACTTGACAAGCTGATAGTAAAAATTAAAATACGAACCTGCGATGCGTTGTTGTACATGTATCCCGGTTAGATGTGGGTTAGCATATTGGATTGCATATTGACGTGATGGCGGACTTGATGCTGCAAAAAAATAAGCGACATATAAATTTACACAGAAAAATTTCCCACGAAGAGTTTTGGGCATAAAGTATTTTAGCAAAATTTTTGATTTAGAGCGAAGAACAAGTTTTTGTTTCAAAGATTGCCAGAAATGCACTCAAAACTAACGAATTTCGTTATCATGTAGCCAAAGTCACAAAATAATGGGTACACATAAATAACTAATACAACATTTCATGAATTATAATCGCGTAAAATAAAAATTACTGACTTGAGAAGCTGAGTATAAAAATTAGAATCTGGACCTGCGATGTGTTGGTATACAGGCACCACGATATTTGGTGGGTAAGCATGGTAAGCAGGTGAGATGGCGTTGAGATAAGGCCTCCCATATGACGGAGACGGACGTGGAGCTAAATCTGTAAAAAGCAAATATGCGACCTTCAAATCTACTACAGATTCAAAGGTTATTTGAAGGAAGGATTTTAGAACCACATTTCCCTCTCCACTTAAAAACCTGAGTATAAAAATTACAATCCGCACATGCAGTGTGTTGGCGTGCAGGTATCCCGACACCAGATGGGAAAGCATGTTGATTGGGGTTGAGATTAGGGCTCCCATAGAGTCGGTTATTATTTTGGTTGCCGGCAAAATTACGAAGCTCGTTTTGATGTGACGGTCGTAAACCTGATTCTGTAAATAAAATAAGCGACGTTAAAATCTACGAAGAAAAATTTCCCACAAAGTATTTCAGATACAAAGTATTTTGGAGAGATTTTTCATTTAGAGAAATAGTATATTGCATTACGAGGAGTTCAACACAACGATTGCAACGAGTGTGAAGTTAGCTGCCCTCGCTTCGCTCGGGCCGCTAACTTCACACTCGTTGCAATCGT
>JAUELO010041598.1:0-19622 GCA_032357855.1 Amphibolips quercusostensackenii | reverse complement strand
CTTGCAAGGACTCCATAATTTACCCTAATATTTCTTCCGTGACAAAAGCTGCGTCTCACCGTAAAAAGTATCTCCCGGTTAATTCCACAAAACACAATGTAGAAGAAATCAATAACTCTAATTAAAATCAAACTATTGAGCATGAGCCGACCAGAAACTTGCCACAATTTTTTGATCAAAGAGAATTAGGTGATTTGATAATAAATCTAAATTTATCTAGAAATGAGGCTGAATGTGGTGATTTCAAGAAAATAAGAATTTTCCTTAGATTGGAATCTGGTTACACAAAGCATTGCTGCTTTCTTTGCGCCTAGGACAGCAGAGCACGAGACAAATATTTCAATCTTAAAGTAAGGCCAGCGCGACAGAGGTTGAAATCTGAAAAGATGAACGTTTCTTAAAAACCACTTGTTAATCTTCAAAAGATCTTTTTACCAGGATTGCATATAAAGCTTGGGATTGGAAAAAATTACATCAAAACGATCAATAGAAACGGAGAAGCAGGTCTTTATTTTTTTGAAAAGGAAATTTTCTAATCTTCGTGACTCGAAATTAAAGAGCAAGCTTTTAATGGACCATAAATCCGGCAACTGATTCTAGATGGCGATTTTAAGAAGATCTTGACTTTACATGAGACAAAAACATGGTGGTCAGTAAAAACTGTTATAAACGATTTCTTAGGAAACAGGAAATTCAGAAACTTCAAATACTTGATCGATACGATGTTGTAAAACTTCCAGGAAATGAAGGTGAACATGTCACTGAAAATTCATATGACGCACTCTCACTTGGACTTCTGCCCAGAAAATCTGGGAGCAGTTAGTGATGAACAAGGTGAAAGATTTCATCAAGATATCGCTACATTCGAGAAGAGGTACAAAGGTAAGTGGAGTGTGAACGCTTTAGCAGACTACTGTTGAATTCTCATGACTGATAAACCAAATGCTCAGCATCGTCGAGCATGCAAGAAAGAAATTTTCTGATCACAAGCAGCAATTTATCATCATTTTCTAGCAAGAGCTAACAACATGAAGAGTAGAAATTTTAAAGACGAAGCACAATTATTCGCTCCAAGTACGTGTAAGCCGTCAAATTGGCAACTCCGTAGGAAGAAACAACTTCTTTGCCATGTATCTTTCGAATCGTGATAGCCTGAACCCTAATTTTTTATTAATTTCTTCGGCATTAAAAAACGAAGAGTGTCACCTAAAACAGCACGAAAAACAATTTTCAAGCTAGATATGCAGTTTTTTGTGAAACCACTTTTTTCGTGTATTTCTCAGTTTTTACAGATTATCTCGGCATTGTATGAGCTATCACAAAAACAATACCACCGTAGGATTTGACATTAGAAAATGCATCGAAATCATTTATTGATTTTTATTGAAAAAAATTTTTACAACATTCTATCTCCTGATTTGTAATTTAAAAAAAAAATTTGATCTTAAAAAATCTCGAAAACCTGACGTGCTGCAAAAATGGGGGCCACATTCGGATTCAGCACAAGAAACTACCTTGAAAATGACATGTCTCATTCCATTAGCACATAGGTCACATTTTTTTGACCAGTGTTTTCATGGTCAGAGTGTAACATGCGTGTGAGACTTTTTTTAAAATTGGTCCTCAAAGGTAGAAATATAATGCGTTCATCACTGATTTTTTGCTGAAAGAGTTTAGCTTTTTTACAATTATATCGCCCTCCGTGTCATCTAAAAGTGATGCTTTTGTTTTATTGAAATAAGGGGATTAAAATTTCACAGCTGGTGATTCTAAATTGAGTTTTGGATCGAAATTTGTTCGTGTTTTATCTTTGAATCATTGCACTTTCTGGTAAAACACAATTCTCAATTCACTTTTGAGTTCCTTTACGGAATCATCACCTTCGAATAGAGCTTTTATAATAGACTTATTTGTTATAATCCACTTGACTCTATAATGAATAAGTCTATTATAAGATTTCAACACGGTTGTGATTTATGTACGAAATTTAAAGTTATAATTTAAAGTTACAAGAAGTACATAGAAGGTTAATTTAGGGTATATCGTAGCCTTATTAACTATTGCAGACCTTGCGAGCACGCGCAGTATACGAACGTTCATTATGCACTTTGAACTTTGCCTTGACCCGAAGGTGACCGTTCAACGTACCTAAGATAGACTTATAATCACAAATGCCAATGAAAATAGCTATCTAAATGCTACACTGAAGTTAAATTTTATTAAAAGCACTGAATTTAAACCAAAGTGACAATCCCACCGCTGACACCAAATCAGCTGTTACGTCTCGTGCAAATCGCCAGGGTAGCATAAAAATTTGAGTTAAGAAAGAACAGTGTTGCTAATTACGTCAGGTTGGTGTGGCCTGACTAATTATTTGTTGTGAGTTTGTTTGCAAATATCAGCCATATAAGCACTGTTGTCAGTATACAGTGTTGAAATGAAAGGCTTGAATTAACTTTGCAAAATTTTTGATAGAGATACAAATAGATAATTAGTTGAAATAAGTACAAAAAAAACTTACATTTACCTTTCTACTGGATACAAAATTCATGTGTTTTATTGAAAATTCGTTCTTTTTTTGTTTGTAAAACTTAATATCTTATCTGAAAGTGTAGCTATTTTATTTGCTCTATAACTTAAAAAATCAACTATTATGTAAAAACATCACTTATTCAGATGAAAATTCGTGTATTTATATCGTCTGAGGATTTTAATGGATTGTTGAAAATTTGTTTTTTTTTTTAGTTTAATTCAACATGTAGCAAAATTTATATATTTATTGTTATAAATTAGTTTCTTAAACTTTTGATTTATTAATTTTATTTTGGGTTGAATATTCAATTATTTCATTGCTAATTCACCTTTCTTGAGTAAAAGTTAATAAGCCTGTTGAGGATTCTTATTTTCCAGTCTAAACGTAAACTGTTTTCTAAAACATTTGACTTTTTAGCTTCAATTTTTTGTCAAGAGTCGTTTTTTTCTTTGAATGCAACTGTTTGATAATTTCTTTTATTTTGTTTCAAATTATATTTTTTAATGCAAGTTTAAGTGTTTTATTCTAGGTTGCAAAGTTATTTTTTCTAGTTGAAAATTCAGGTATTTAGGCATCTTCTTTAATTTAAAATTCATCTCTCTTTGCTGAAAATGAACTATTTTGGCAAACAAAAATTTAAATGCTTTGTTTGAAAACTAAATTTTTTTATTATTAAAAATTATTAATATTCTCATTCAGATTAAAAGGTATTACTTTTATATAAAATTCAGATTTGTTAGTTTTCATAAAACCTCCAAGTTTTGAGACCCCCTGAGCCAGAAAAAACGTCTGTCTATCTGCAGTCTGTAGTATACTGTAAGCACGATAACTTCTGAAAGCTTAATTCAAATAGATTGTTCTTCAGCTTGCTTTTTTAAGGCCTCGAAAGAAAGATTGAGTTCGTAAACCACCTATTTTGGATAAAAATTCAAAAAGCTAAGACACTTTCAAAATTTTTAAGTACATTTTTTTGTTTAGAAATTCTATTTACGGCTATTCGCAGTATTTATAAAACAGAATAATCAATTCGTATAACTTTCTTCGCTAGAAAAAAATTTATTATTCACAAAACTAACAAAGCTGACATTCACAAAATTGTAAAAATGCAAATTTTAAGCCAAACAAAGCAAAATACGAAAGAGTTTTCTTAAAACAGAAAAATTTTTTAAAATCTTTACAAGAGTTTTATAATAACTTTTTGAATTTTCTTAAAAATCGAAAATTTTTATTTATGATCGCACAAAAAATGATAAAAAATTTCACTTTGCGGTGAAGTTATGCAAGAAAAAAAATGATAAAAATCATGCACTAAAGAAAGGCGCACAAATTTGTTGTTTATGAATTTTTAATAGGACCCGTAATTTTTGTTTCATTTGTAAAAAGCCAGATTGACGAACGACACAAGCTACGCAAAAAATTAAAAGAAAAAAGAAGACATTTACCCGGAAAAGAGCTACCAATTTGTTAATTATAATTTTTATAGGATGCTTAGTTTTTGTTTAAATTTCGAAAAATAGCATCATAAATAAAACATTAATTTTTATATGACTTACCTCTCTTCTTCTTAGCAAAAAAAATACCATTGAAGGAAAGAAACATTTTTTCTTTAGACATTAAATCAATCAAACTTCTTTTTCCCTTCCCTTTTCCTTTACCGTTTCCCTTGTCCTTTCCCCCTTTTCTTTTTTGCCTTTCCCCTTTCCTTTTTCCGTTTTTTCTAACTGTCCCCTATACCCCTTTTCGTTTGTATGGTACTTCCCCTTTTACACCTTGTATTTCCCCCGTTTCACCTTTCATTCTTCCTTTTTACCCTTCCCTTTTTTTATTTTTCCCTTTCCTTATTCCTTTCGCCTTATCCTTTCCTCTTTTTCCTCCTATTTCCTCTTTATTTAACCTCTCTTCCCCTTTACTTTTACCTTATAATTTCCCTTTTTATTTTTCACTTTTTCATTTTCTTTCATTCCTTTTTCCCCTTTTCTATTTCTCTTTTTATTTTCACTTTTTTCCTTCCCTTCTCCCCTTTCCTCTTTTCTTTTTTCCCACTTCTTCTTCCCTTTCTTCTGACCTTTTTCTTTTTCCTTCCCTTTTTCCTTGTGCTTCTCTCTTTTTCCCTTTCCCTTGTCCTTTTCCCTTTTGCTTTTCCTCCTTTTTCTTTTTCCTTTCCCATTTCCCTTAGGGCAAATAGAGTGCGCTTTTTCTGCTATCTCAGATGAAAATATTTTTATTTATTTTGAACTCTCACAAGCTCTAGATAACATTTACATCGATTCGATTTTTATTTGTAATGTCTAAAATCCTCTCAAATCAAAACACTTTCCCAAACACTTTGGCACAATCTGTCAGTAAGTAATGTACCTTATATGTAAAGTTGCGCATAAAAGATGTAATGTGAAACGTTATTAATATTATTATTATCATTTATTGGTACAACAAGTCTTTTAACAATAATTAAAAGAGCAGATATAGAAAGAGCAAGTTATGTTCAGATGAAGTGATGAACCGCCCAGTTTAGAATAATTCCCTCTATTATTTAATAGCTCCTAAGGCAGTAAAGGCAGACCTTGGTATGTGGCTAGCGGTCCAGGATAGAGCCGAAGCGAGTCGTAATAGTGAAGCGCTTATTCATGCCCGAGTAATCGGTGCATCATGGTATTCATATAAGTCTCCTTCAACATGAATTACATTCGACTTTATATAAGTAACGTGCCCTTTTCGTGGCAAATGTAGGATATCACGTAGAAGACTGCCATGAAAAAGAAGTCCCCGAGAGTTGTATTCTTGCCTTAAAGTTCTAGGCGCAAGATCGGCTTCGATTCTACGACTACCTACTATTTGTATAAAAGCGAGGTATATTTCAGGATCACTAGTATGCGCTCTACTTGTGGACTCATTATGATTCAAAAAGGGTCTGAGACAAGCATATAAACGTTCGCTACCATTCAGCTCAACAATAGCGTACCCATGTAGACTATCGCACAATGTAATATTTGGATTAGGAACGAGTTCACCTTGAAGCAAATGCCAAGTTGCAGGACGGCCATTTACCACTTTTGCTATCATTATCCGTTTTTGTGCACGAGTACTATTATTAGGAACAGGATTTTGAATTTCAATAGGATGAGTATGAGGACGATTAGCCCAAGCAGCGAGATCTGTAGAAGAAGTGATTTATGAAACTCGTGTACACTAGAAAAGTAACTGTTAGTCAGAAGATAAGCACTTAGGCAGCGAAATAGAATATGAGCATTACCTGGATGGGGTTCTGGATAGTCGGAAGAACGAATACGTACTGGAGGAGGCTCCGTAATGACCATATATCCTAGCATTCTAGTACCACCTCTACCACGACCACCTGCACCACGACCTCCTGCACCACGACCACCTGCACCACGACCACCTGTACTAGGACCATTTGTGCCACGACCACCTGTACCAGAACCATCTGTACCACGACCAGCTTCACCGCCATTATTCATAGCACCGACTTCTGTAAAAAGAAATTTGCGATATATTTGTACACTAAAAAAGCAACTGTTAGTTAGAAGAAGATAAGCATTTAGGTAGTGGAATTTGAGGTTGCATATTTCGCTGCGGATACCCTCACCGAAATTTTGATTTATGCAGGCGGTCCATTATGTAGCCTTTTTACTTCACTTCCACTTTCACCTTACTCACAAACAACTGATGAACACTATAGATAAACAATTGAAACAACTAAATGTTTCAGTAAGAGTGAATTTTAAGTAAAAGGAAAAAGTTATATGAATGATACAATCGACACACATGATGAATTCTAATTATACTACTCCTTTCTCCACTTTTTTCTTCCCATTTTCAGTTGTAAGAAAGGCACTAAAATAAATTTGTGAAAAATTTAAAAAACTAAGGAGATATTCAAAATTAAAAATTTTGGTCTTTTTTTAAATTGAACAACTTCAGTAAAGTTTAGAATATTTAGGTTATTTTTTTGAACTAAGACTTCTTTTGGAACCGGGGTGAATTGGAAAAAACGTATGACGATCTCCTTTTTCTTTTCGTGCGGCTATTTGCAGTTGCTTTTCTTTTTTCAGTTAGCTTTTCTTTGATACCCCCACTGTATCACGCTAAATACGTATATGCTCTATCTCTCAAAGTTTTTTTAAAAAATTAATCGTCGCACGATAAGCAAGTAATGTTAGAACTATTAAAAACTTTAAGGTACAGACTGAAAAATGGGGTTACCGATCTGTCTTAATTCGCAATTTTTCCACTTTCTCTTGCCCTTTTTCCTTTTCCTTCTCTTTTTCCCTTTTATTTTCTATTTTTCCTTTCATTAAAATAATCGGGAAAATAATCAGGGAAAAGTGTAAAAAGAAACCAGGAGGAAAAGAGGAAAAGGGTTACCAGAAAGGGGAAAGAAGAAAAGGAAACCAGAAACAGGAATTAGGAATTGTAAACCCAGAAGGGGGAAACAGAAAAAAAAAACAGAGAGAGGAAGAAGAAAAACAGAAAGGGGAAAAGGAAAAACAGAAAAGGGAAAAGGGAAACCAGAAAGGGAAAATCGTAAGAGAAAACCAGAAAGAAGTAAGGAGAAATGAGGAACCAGAAAGGAGAAAGTGAAGCCAGAAAATGGAAAAGGAAGAAGGAAAAACAGAAAAAAGAAAGCAGAAAAGAGAAAGGCAAAAAAGGGGAACAGAAAGAGAAAAGAGGAACAGAAAGAGAAAAGGGGAAACGAGAAAGGGAAAAGGAAAAGAGTAACCAGGAAGGGGACAGGAAAAGGAAAACCAGAATGGAGAAAGAGAAAACCAGACAAGAAAATTAAAATAGAAAGCCAGAAAAAGGGAAAAGGGAAATGAAAAACCAAATAGATAAAGGGTTAAGGGGAAAAAAGAGAAAATAAAAAGGGAAAATAAAAAGGGCAACCAAAAAGAGGTAAGGGAAAAGGAAAACCAGAATGCAGAAAAGAAAAAGGTAAAAAGGAAGCCAGAAAGGGAATAGGGAAAATGAGAAACCAAAAAGGGGAAAAGGAAAAACAAAATTTTGAAAGAAGGAAAGGAAAAGAAAACGAGAAAGGTGAAAAAGAAAAAAGAAAACCAAAAAGGGGTAAGGAAACGTAAGAAAACAAAAACGGAAAAGGTAAACATGAAAGGGGAAAGGAGCAAGAAAACCAGCAAGAGGTAGGGGAAGAGAAAACCCGTAAAGGAAAAGGGGAAAAACAAAACCAGAAAGAAAAATGGAGAAAGGAAAATTAGAAAGGGGAAAGAGAAAGGGCAGCAAGAAAAAGGTAAGAGGAAAAGGAAACCAGAAAGGAGAAAGGGAAAAAGGAAACAAGAAAGGGGAAATGAGAAACCAGAAAGGAGGAATTGAAAGCAGAACGGGAAAAGGGGAAACTAGAAAATGTGAAGGGGAAATAAGCAACCAGAAAGGGAAAGTGGAGAAAGGAAACCAGAAACGGAAAGGAAAAAAGGCAATTAGAAAAAGGTAAGAAAAGGAAAACTATAAAGTATGGAGAAAAAAAGAAAAACAAAAAGGGCAAAGGGGAAAAGGGAAATGAGAAACCAGAAAGAAGAAAGGAGAAAAGGGAAACCAGAAGAGAGGAAGGGAAAAGAAAAAAGGGAAAAGGGGAAAATGTAAAAAAAAAGGATAACGAGGAAAGTAACAGTTAATCTATCAAAGTTTCACCTCTGCCGTGTGGCCTCACTGCCACACACTGCTTCAATTAGTCATAATAAAACACGATTTTAAAGATACATTTTTCAAAAACAGAAACTTCAAAAACCCTTTTTATTTCTGAAAACAAATTTTCACACAGTATCTAAAAAAATCCATTTTGGATTATCTTGCATTTTTTATAGAGATCAATTATAGAAGAAACCAGCAAATTTAAAAAATTAAATAAATTCATAGCAACCATAGAAATCAAATGATGCAAAGAGTTAGAAAAATGCAAGGAATTTTTAAAATTAAAATACATAAAATAATTCAAAGTTTGTAATAAACACTATCAATTTAAAAGTAAGTTCAAGATTATAAATTAAAATTAAACTAAAACATTACGTTAATATTCGTCTTTGTTGTTATATGTTACAAGATTTCATTTTGTCAGACATGGCTTTAAATCAAAATACTTAGAAAAAAGTTGTCATTAATTTTGTGATTATAAATATAATAATGCACGTTTACAAGTCACATTTAAGATTAGGATTTTTGAACAAACTAAGATATGTTGTTAATCGTCATGTTTTTTTTCATATGGAACAAAATTATAATCTGGCAACGTAGGACCAAGTGAAAATATTAATTTAAAAAAACTCTAAAATTCAAATTTGATTATAAATTTTATATTCCACATTTAGAAGTCAAATTCAATATCAAGATTCATAAAAAACTAAAAAATGGCGTCATTTAATATTTTTTTATTTACATATTTTACAAGAGTCCAATTTGGCAACGTGTCACTAAATAAATATATAAGGCTTACAAAATTTATAAATTGAATTTGTGAGTTTTATATTTCACACATAAAAGCTAATTTTAAGTTACAGATTTATGAAAATGCGTCAGTTAACAGTTTTTAATTTAATATCAGGATTTAAAAAAAAAAAGAAAACATTTATAAATCGTCATATTTTGATTTTATAAAGTACATTTGAAATTTGAGTTCAGGATAAAAATGTATGAATAAAATTAAACATTACATCAGGTGTCATAGTTTTTCTATTCCATATGTTACAACATATGAATCTAAAAACTTGTCACTAAACGGAGATGATAATTTTTTTAAATTTTTGAATATAAATTTGTAAATTTTATATTTTACGTTTAGGATTCAATTTCAAGATTAGATTTATGAATTTTAGTTAGCCTTCATTTTTCATTTTCAATATGTTACAAATTTGCATGTTACAAGATTTGAGTCTCGCAACGCGGCACTGAATAAAAATATAATTAAGAAAAAATGTTTTGATAAAATTTTTTTAATTTTCGTTTATACATTTATAAGCCAAAATCGAGATCAAGATATATGAAAGTGCTACAGCATGCGTTAATCGTCTTTTTTTAATTTCTATATTTTACAATATCTTATTCTGACAACGTAGTACTAAGCGCAAAAATTTATTTTAAAAAAATCCAAATTAAAATTTAAACTTGGAATTTTATATTGAACAGTTAGAAGTCAAAGTTATGAAGAACGTAGCACTAAATGGAAATATTTATTTAAAGAAATTTTCAAATGCGAATTTCAGTTGTAAATTTTCATATTGTAGATTTGAAATTTAAATGCAAGATTGATATTTATTAATTAAATGAAATATTGTCTTAGTCATCATTTTTTTGTTTCCATATGTTACGAAATTGGTACTTGGTAACGTGGCACTAAATGGAAATTTTTATTGAAATAAATTTTCAAATTCGGATCCGAATTGAAAATTTTTCAAGTTCCAAATAAGTATACCAGGTTAAGATTAATGTTCATACCTAAACTTAACCATTACGTTAACCCTTATATTTAATTTCCATATGTTACAAGTTTCTAATCTTTCGACGTGTCACTAAGTAGAAATATTAATTGAACGAAATTTCCAGATTCAAATTCGTGAATTTTTTATTGTACACTTAGATGTAAATTACAAAATTTAAAGTTATGCAATTGCGATAGATTTTATTTTATAATTTACACATGTTACAAGTTTTCATGCTGATAACGTAGCACTAAATTAAAATATTCATATAAATAAATGCAAAAGCATATATTTATTCTATATTATATATATTTTGTTGTGATTGAGAAAAATATTTATTAATAAAATGAAACATTGCATTGATCATCATTTTTTTAGTTTCCGTATGTTACAAGATCTTCATCTAGTAACGCGGCGCTAAATGTAACTTTTGATTCCACATTTCAAATTATAAATGTGTAATCGTACATTTCGAATCAAAATGAAAGTTTCAAATTATCAACAATTTTTAATATTATGTTAGGTACACATACTTGCAAAACTAAGCAAAGCCACGCAGGCAAAAAATAGGGTGAGGATCTTCATTGTTTCTAGATACGAGTAGAGATAACGATAGAGAAATCAAGACTTATCCTGAAGAAGAAAAATTTCGTCAGAAATGGCTGCTTTTATAGATTATGCACCAATCAGTGGAGGGGCAAAAATTCTTGATATCTAAATTTTTTATATGTGCTGAATTTCTTACTAATAAGACAAACAAAAATGTTTGTTGAACACTTAGTTCAAACATCATAAACTTAATTTAAAAGGTTATACAGTATCTTTTGCGTAACAAAAAATCCGATAACACTTATGAAATGATTAAACAATAAACTTAAATGTGAAAAGCAACGCATCATTAAATATTTTATTTATTTATTAGGCTTGTGATTCTAAGCTTTTTTTATACATGGTCCCTTAATTGTTTAAAACAAAGATATTTGATATCTCTTCTGCAAAGCTAATACAAGCAGCGACATTATCATATCGACTGATTTTAAAGTGATGTGCTTGAAATCTATAAAAACCAGTATTTTTTTTCTTTAAAAACGTATTCGCTGATTTTTTGCTTAATTTGTGAATAACACTCTTAGTGCCAGTTATCAGTTTGTTCTTGTAAATATTCTAGCCTTTTTCAAAATGACAGTTTCCAAATAAGTAATTCCTAATTTTTGTTAATAATATTTTTAAGGTGATTTTATTCATTTTATTAAATTTTTTTTTAAATCTTATAATTGAAAAATGCTAACCATTTGTAATAGAGTTTGTGATTAACGAAAATAATGAACAGAATGTTCAGAAGTTTTTTGAGAATTCTGTAAGGTTTTTAGGAAAATAAACTCATTTTCTTGAGAATTCTAAAAAAAATTTTAATTATTTTAATTTTTCAAAAAAGAAATTTCAGGTAAATCTTGCAGTCGATTAGAAAAATTACAATTGTAAAATATTTTCAAAATTGGCTAAACCAAATTTCAAAGATTTTAAGGCCGTTTTTTTTATTTCGTAGCATTTTTCAATACTGATTTTACAAAAGTGGTAGGTTTAAAAAGGTTTTAAAATTATGACAACTTTTGATAACATTCATAAAAAAAATTAAAATGCAAAATGTATAAAAAATATTGATTAAGGAAGATTATTTCGAAAGTTTAAAAATACCGATATAATAAAGATCTTGGAAATTTGTACAAAAAATTTTAAAAAGTTTCTGAAGTTCTAAAAGTCCTGATTATCTTTTGAACTAAATTTTCTAAGTTTTCTAAATACTTTTTTGACAAATTTTAGAACAAATAAAAAAATCCTGGAAAATTATATTTAAAATTTTTAAATTATATTTGTTATAATGTTTGCTAGAATTTTTTTTTCTTGTTTGACTGAATAATATTCTTAGGTTTAAAAATACAACTATCTCTTTAAAAAAAAAAATTATTTTTGTGAGGAGTGCAACTGGTAAGTCAATATTTTTTCAAATTTTGATTGAAAAATTAACTGCTGGATTGTGAATTGAACTTCTTGCTTGAAAATTTTTTTTTTTGAGTTGACAATATACTTTTTTTGAGAAAACTCATCTTTTTGGTTGAAAATATAACTATTTTATTGGAAATTCGCCTTTTTTGGTAAAAAAATTAAACTTCCTGGTAGATTTCTTTCGAAAATTTTAAGGTCTTGTTTAAAAATAAGCCTTTTTGTTCAGAAATTATATTTTAGAATTGGAAAATGAAATTGTTTTGCAGGAAATTCGTCTCTTTTCCAGAAAATTCAATCTTCTTAGATTCAAAGTGCAACTGGTCTAAAATAATTTTTTTCTTGATCAAACTAAACTTTTTTTTGGGAGGTTAAAAATTATTTTTGGTTGTAAATTATGTATGACATTTTGCAATAAAAATTTATCTTGTTTGGTTGAAAATTAAAGTATTTGGTTGAAAATTAATTTTTTGTCAAATTTAAATTGGAACTACCTGCAATCTCAAGAACTCTTTTTGAGCTTTTTCGAGAATTTTAGGAAAATCATATTTATGTGACAAGAACAACAAATCAACAAAAAACACATTGGAAAATCATTATGAATTTAAACAATATTTCCCAATATTATTTTCAAATACTTCAAAACTGTTCAGCGCTTGCCAAATAAAAGAGATTCCGAGATTTCTTCTGTAGTCATTTTTTTACCGCCTCCCTGTCTATTTTTTATGTACTTTTCAGATTGCCAGTGTTTGCATTAAATTTATAATGTTTTCTTTTCATCATAATTTCTTTTTCAAGATTTTCAACTAAAAACTCTTGAGTCTTTGTTGTTTTAAAAAAAATCTTAAATACTTTTAATTAAAGATTACTCAATTCTTAATGCGCGTAACTTAGAATAATCAAATGTCAAATATTCTTCTTTAAAGTACCATTTTAAAGATTTTTTATCAAAAACTGTTTAGTTCAAAAGATGAAGAAATACAAAATTTTTAAATTGTGATGCTTTGAAGATAAGAAGTTAAAAGTTTTTAGTTGTTAATCTGCCAAATTTAAAAATATTATAAATATAAAAGACTGATTTAATTTGTAGTGATACAGAATTTTATGTTGTACAATTCAGAAAAGACGCCATAAAAAGTTCCTGAATTCTAAAAATATAGTTTGCAAATTTACAAATGTTGTACGATTTTTTATTTAAAATTTACAAATTTTTAAGATACTTATGTACGACGTGAAGAAATAAGACCCAATAAAAATACCTAATTTTTGTACATTCTCTTTAGAAAAAGTAATGGATTTGTAGAAAATTTGCCTTCCACCCCCGTTTTTGTAAATAATAGATGTTAAAGGTTGCCGGTATACTGGTCCAAAAAACTTTTTTATTGATAAATGCTCAAACGTTTTGCCTTCGCCTTTCTCTATGTCTGTCTGTATGTCTGTACGTATGTATGTACGTCTGTCTTTTCGTGAGCATGATAACTTCCGAAGGAATTGACATATAAGATTGGGGTTGGGTATACTCTTGATGTATTCTTGAAAGAAGGTCAAGTTCGTTAGACAGCTATTTTGGATAAAAATTCAAAAAGTAGGCGCATTTTTAGAATTTTTGAGGCCACTTTTTCATAATATTTGAAAATTCGATGTACTGCTTTTAGAAGTACTTGAAAAGACAAACAATTTTTTTGACGACTTTTTTTGATAAAGTAAAAAAAATACCGTATTTAAAACTTCTACAAAATTCCAAAAAACAAATGAAAATGAACATTTTAAGCCAAACAACGCCTAATATGTAAACAGTTAAAAAGAAGTAAAACGTTGAATTTCAACAACCCTACAAGATTATTATAACTTTTAACATTTTTTTTTACAGAAAATTTGAATTTTGACCGTACAAAAAAAAATAAAAAATTCTATTCTGCGGTCAAACTATACAAAATACAAAAAAAAATAAAGTAAAAAAAAACGATTTACTAAAGAATGATTTACAAATTTGTAAGAAGCACACTTTTCAATAAGATGCGTAGCTTTAGTTTTATTCGTGAAAAACTACATTACAAAAAAAAAAAATTCAATTTTCATGCAAACGACACAAGATGAAAAAAAGTAACAAGCAACATTTGTTGAACTATTCTTAGACCACAATTAGGCTCTCTCTGTTCAACTCACACGATAGAAAGAGAGGAGTTTAGAATTTTCATGCATCTTGTTGTCCATCTCACATGGTAGAAAGAAAGGGTGACTGACTTTAGGCACCGCAGTCCCGCTTATAAACGAAATACTTTATCTTTTTTCTCATACATATTTGAATTCTTATCTTTTTATGTTCTAGATCATCAAGATAAAAAGCTACATAGTTATATTTATTTCATAGGAAATATAAAAATATCTAGGGAGTATAAGCGCAGTACTTGTAGAAATAGGTGGAATCCCCAGCTCATACTACACGTGATTCTTGCAGGTAAATACGTGTTATCGTTGGTTAAATCTCAGCAGGTATTAGTGTGACACAACGTTTTCTTATCAATTCAAATCACCGAGTGTTGATATTGGTGCTGGATGAAAGTACAGAGTGACGTCATCAGTTATTTAGCCTTGATTGAGAAGGTAGGCTACTGATATAGCGACTGAGGCTCCATTATTTATTAGGAAAGTGCATTAGCAGCCGGCACCTACTTTACCGACTAATGGTAAAATGATGATATAGAAAGCAACCGACCTCTCTACCTTACCTACTTATGGTAAAATAGCTCTTCAGCTCATCGACAAATAGTAAAATAATGATATAAAAAATTACCGACCTCGCTGTTTCATTAGCTGACAGTAAAGTTGCGCTCTACGTAACCGATCGATAGTAAAATAATATAAAAATGGCAGACTCACCTGTTTTATCGACCGATGGTAATAGACTGTTTCACCGACCGATGGTAACATAGCATGACAAAGAACCTAATAATGTTAACTTATCAGGAATCTCGATTAACAATTTCACTGTTTTACCTACTGAGCATAAAACAGAACCCTCATAACTTTTAACCTTTCTTTGTTACCGACCTGTGGTGTATGTTGTATCAGCAGAAGTCTGCATCACCAACCTTACTGTTTTACTGACCGCCGGTGAATAAGCACGACACAAAACCGTGACTTAGCCGGTAGCGCTATCTGCTGGTGTCGGTAACTTGCGACTGTGGCGCTGTCTATCGGTAAATGGCTTGATAGCGGCCTTGCTCTGCTACTAATTTAAAAATATTTGTTTGGAAATTTTTAAAATTTGAGAAAAAATTAATTTTTTTTCAAGGAAGAAATTAAAAGTGACATCTAATACAAGTTTAGTGGTTTGTATACAAAGAACATATAAGACGGATCGCAAGGCGCGCAATCAATTTATTTAAGAGCGCAAAGCACGATGACCAAAACGTGTGCTGCATGCGCACTGAAACTTTTTTGTTTTGATAAGAATGTGTTTCTTAAGGTCGATACAACCTTGAGTAAATTAGTTCCCCTCTTCATTTAAAACTAAAGTAATTAAACTAAAAGCATGTAACAGCGATAAAGCTTACAAAGCGAGCGTTTGCCCGCGAAGCGCACAACAACGCAACTCTGAAAAAATTACCCCTACACACCACCTCCTAGACGCGGAAAGGGGTGAGCTAAAAATTTCAAATCGGAACCTTCATTTTTTATTTCAGATGCAAAAGTTAAAAAGAGCTGAGCGTGAAGCTCTAGGCAAAAATTATCCGAGCGCGTAGCGCGAGGTACATTCATAACCAAGGGCGAAGCGCAAAATAAAATAGCAGCGCTTTGAATATTCTAATATTTTTAACAATTATACGTTTAAAGCACAGGGGTTCGAATAAAAATCGACAGGAAAAATGTGTTACGCTAACGCCATCATCTATCATGTGTTTTCGTAAAATATATTCATGTTATCACGGTTTTGCTCTACTTGTACAGCAGAGAGTTTGATGCAAACAATGTATAAAAAAACAGTTTGTGGAAAAGGAAAAGGTAGAGGGGAAAGAGATTAAAAAAAAGAAACATTAAAAGAAGAAAGGGCAAAGAAAAAAAGGAGAAACAAGGAATTGTAAACAGGAAATAGGAAAGGGTAAATAGTAAAAAAGAAGAAGCGAAAGGTAAAAAGAGGGAAATAGAAAAGACAATGGAGAAAAAAAGTTAAAAAGGTAAAAGGGGACATAAGAAAAGTGAAAAGGGGAAAGGTGAGAGGTAAAACAGGAACCTGGTAGAAGGAAAAAGGAGAAAAGGGAAAGGATAAGAAGAAAAAAGAAAGGAGAAATGGAGGGAAAGAGGAAAAGAGGAAAAGAGCAAAGGGCAAAGGGCAAAAGAAAAATGGAAATTTGAGAACAATAAATAAAGAAGGGAAATAAGAAAATGAAAACAATAGGGAGCAGCGAAAAGGGATAATGAGCAGAGAGGGGGCTTTTCTATTGAAAAATTAACTCGAATAGAAGAGAATGAAGAAAAGAGGAAGCAGAAAAAGGAGAAAGAGCAAGAGAATAAGTAGGAAAGGAGAAATTATAGGCAGGGAATAGGGACGTGAAAATATTAAAAGGGGAAAAAGGAATAGGAAGAAAAAGAAAAAAAGAGGAAAAACAAGGTCAAAGGGGAAGGGGACACGTGAAAAGGGGAGAAGTGAAAAGGGGAGAAGAGGACAGGGTAAAAGAAAAAGGAGAAAGGAAAAAAAGAAAAGGCGGAAGAGGAAGGAAGAAAAAAGGCAAACAGCAAAGGGCAAAGAAAAAAAAGAAAATTTAAAACTGTAAATAAGAAAGGGCAAATTAGGAAAGAAAAAAAGAGATAGGAAAAAAGGGAAAGGGAAAAGGGATAATTGGAAGAGGAGAAAGAGGAAAAAAGGAAAATAGAAGAAGGGGAAGAGGAAAAGATGAAAAGAGATCATTAGGAGAGGAAAAAGTGGATAAGGGAAAATGAAAAAAAAGGAAAAGGAAAAGGAAAAGGAGAAATGAGGAAGGGAAAAGCGAAAGAGAAAAGAGGGCAGGGAAAAGGGTAAAAGGGTAAAGAGAAAAGAGTACATTTTTTAACACACAAAAATATTTTTATAATTTTTGAGAACGCATCAATGAAATTTTTTTATCAAAATCACTGTCTTGTTCATTGAAAAATCAACTTGGAAAAAAATACTTTTTGCTGAAATTTATCTTTTGTTGTTGTAAATTTAATCACTTGCTTCAAAGTTAACCTAACTGCAAAAGTTATTATGCTATTTTTGGTTGCTGAATCAAGTATTTCTTCAATAATTTATTTTTTTTGTTGAAATTTAAGCATCGTGCATGGGTGAAGAGGTTCCTAACATTTAAAAGAAAAATATTACGTATTTTGTGAATGGGCTCAAAATAATCTAAAAGATTTCAAGATGATTTTTTCAATTTTTTTAAAGCTTAAAAATTGTAGGAAAACTTAAAAATATTTTAATAGATATTTCGAGGTTCTCGAATTCTTAAGAAGATTTGAAACTTGTTTTTATCTTTAGAATATTTTAAACAATTTAGAACAAAAAAAAAAACTTTTCAAGAATTTTAAAATGTTTCAAGAAAACAAAAAAAAAATCGTTGAAAATCATGGCAAAATTTTGAATAATTTTTTATCCAAAAAAAAAACAAAATTTCAAAGTAAAATTAAAAATGATTTTAAAAACTTTCAAATGATTTTTTAAAATTTCTAAAAAGAACTTTGTAAAAGATTTAATTGCAATACTTCGCAATTTTACAAGATCACAAAATTAAAAAAAGAATTAAGTTAGTTTGAAAGTAATGTATAAATTTTTGAAAGATCTACGAGATCAGAAAATTAGAATGGTTTTAAACAATTTTAAATTATATGTAAATATATGAAGATTTCGAACAAAATGCATAGAAGCGGTTTAAGAATTCCGAAATGTTCCAAGTAAAAAAAAAATTTATGATCTCAGGGAAAATTTTAAATCATTTTTTTATTTTTAATTTTTATTTTTATTTTTTGAAGATTACAAAATACAATTTATAAGATCAGGAAGGATATTGAAAGTGAAAAAGATGTAGAAAAAATGTTTTCAAAGTTTTTGAAAATTTGCCAATCATTTTTTTAAAACATTCTAAGAAAATATATTGAAAGACTTTAAAAAAAATTTAATGATTTTCGAGATAGTGAAAATTGAATGTGAAAGAATTGTAATTTCTCGATTTTTCCTTTTTTTAATCTAAAATTTTGAAAAATCAACAAAACAATGAATAGAACAACTAGATTTAAAAAAAAATACTGGAAATTTGTATAATTTGTACATGCTTTTCCCTTTAAAATATAACATGATTAAAAATTTTTTTCTCTTAAAAATGCATTATTTTTTTGATTAAAAATCTATTTCCTTATACCCAGGATCAAATTATTTTGTTGAAAATTCGTCGGTTATGGATTACCAATACCTGAAAAAAATTCCAGATCCAAAGTGCATTATTTGTTCAGTGCGCATGGTAATTCATTTTACTGTTGCGAAAAGTGTATATAAATCAAAGTGCGCATGCGTCAATAGTATTCTCATTCTGTCAGCAGAAATAGAACTAGTTTTCATATAATTTAAGTGGATGCAGGAATTTATGTTTTATCAAGTGTTAATTGAAAATATATAATTAACAATGTTTTTATTATCAACCAAAGGACAAGGTGTCTTTTAGCAATAATAAACAAATAAAATTTCAACGATGTCTTTGATGAATTTATGTGAGATTGATTTTTTTACCTTGATTGTTTCAGCGACTTGATTCAAGATCTTCGCTTTTCTCAGTTGAATTGACATATGTTTTCACTAGCATAAAATTCATGTTAAAAATTTATCTTATATTATATATTGTGCACCCAGTAGTGGAATTTAGAATTTATGTAATAGCGATAGTCGCTAGATTTTAAATTATTATTTATTACAAGATCAAAAATTTTATTATTAATCATTTTTTAGTTTCCATATGTTACAAGATTGTGATCTGTGCACGTGGCACTAAATGTAAATATTAGTTGCAAAATTCAAATGATAAATGTCTTATTATATATTAAGAAGTAAAATTGAATATAAGGTTTATTAACAGTTTTTAATATTGCGTTAGGTACACATACTTGCAAAATTCAGCAAAGCCACGAAGGCAAAAAATAGAGTAGTGATCTTCATTGTTTCTGGATACGAGTAAAGATAACGATAGAGTACTCAAGACTAATTCTGGAGAGAAACAATTTCATCAGTAATGGCTGCATTTATAGATTATTTACAACTAAGTAGAGGAGAAAAAATTCTTGACATCTAAATCTTTTATATTTGCTGGATTTCTCACTAATAGAACCAACAAAAATATTTGTTCAACATTAAGTTGAACCGTCATAAAAACTAAATTCTATCTTTTATATCTTTTGCGCAAGAGAAAATGCGATACCACTGACGAAATGATTATTCAATAAAGTTAAAAGTGGAAAGCAACTTATTATTTTTAATTTTTTTTTTCACTATTAGCCCTGTGCTTTTAAGCTTTTTTCATACATGGTCCTTAATTTTTGCACAGTCAAACAGGCGGTGGTCACTCAATGCTTTCAAAATGAAGGATCATAGATGCCATCTAGCGTATACTCGGATCCCTAAGATAAGATAATCTATGACG
>JAUELO010041553.1:0-10347 GCA_032357855.1 Amphibolips quercusostensackenii | reverse complement strand
CACGATTGAAACCCGAAAAAACTCATTTATCATAGTAATCATGTTTAGTAATTAGGACTCGTAATCAAGTATATTATTTCAGATAATTTCAATCCACTCTAATTCACTTAAGTTTCTTAAATTTACGTTGAATTTGGTTGAATTCCTCATATTTCTTAAAATTCTATATGTGCTTGCTTATTCTTTCAAATAGCCTGTAATGCTTTCAAACTCTTTCCAATCAGCTCAAATTCTTCTAAGTCTCGCAAAATTATTTAAATTTTAAGAAGTCCTTAAATACCTTGAATTCCTGCAACTCTTAGGAGTTTAAAGAAATGCAAAAAATAGTGAGGAATTCGAAAGAACGAAATAAGTTTAAAAAATTTTTAAAAGGAAATTAATTAATAATAAGCGCATTATTTTAGGTAATAGTTATCCACTCAAACTCATATAAATTTTTTTTTATTCGCATTCAATTGAGTTATATTCTTCATAGTTTTAGAAATTTAAAGTATTCCTTTCCATTCTTCTAATTAGCTTATAATTATTTAAACTCAAATCTGTTCAAATTCCTTTAACTTTCATGAACTTCTCTAAATTCTGAGACTTTCTTGAATTTCCTGAATTCCTAAAACTTCAAGGTAATGCAAAGAATTCTGTGGAATCTATAATAATTGAGAGAATTAAGAGAATTAAAAGAACTTGGAGTGTTTGGGAAATTTAGAGTAATCAAGGAATGTGAAGAATTCAGAATTTCAAGAGATTTCAGGAATTCCGAATATTCAAAGAATTAACAGAATTTTAGGAGATCATAAAATTTATATAATTTAGGCAGCTCAGAAATTTAAAGAAGTTTTAATTTCATATAAGACTGGAATTAAAAAGTTTGAAAAGTGTGTAAATTGAATGATAAATCAGGTTTTTACGTACCTCGATTATCCTGTATTCAAGGGCACTTTTATAACATTCGATGCATCCAGTAATTCTATCTCTATGATATTGCTGTAATTCTTGATACTCTCTCATACATAAGCTCACTCGTGCATTGAATATATGTGCTGTTTGAATTTTGCCCTAGTGAGCAGAAAGAACAATAAATTACTGGTATTGTTGAATTTTTGTTATAAAATAGTTTATTTATTAGATTATAATCTAAAAATATTAAATTTGATAGTTTCTAAGCTTTTTTGTTTGCAATATTCTTCTTTTTCTTGAATTTTTAAGTGTTTAAAGTTAAAGAAAATTAAACTCTTAATTTTCAACAGTTACAAATTCAAGACATTTGAAAATTCAATTAATGAAAATCCAATTTTCATTTAATGAACATTTAACAGTTAAAAGTTTAGCAGTTGCGAATGTTGTCATCAATTTTTTTCAACCTTAAAACAATTAAAAATTTAACTGTATATAAATGAAAATTGAAGAAAATGGAAAATTGTGTAAAAATAAAAGTATAACTGTTAAAAATTTAGTTAATTATTCAATTTAGTTCCGAACTGTTGTTGATTTAAAAAAAATTAATTTTTAGTACAAGAAAATATTGAATTTGTCAAATAACACAAATATTTATGGATGAGAGATTATTTTCGTTAACTGACCACAGCGAATTGATAGAATGTGTCTACAGCGTTCTCCATAAAAATAAGACTGCTATATTCTGAGTCGCATAGATCCCTTACAAAATCATCTGCGAGGGCTGTCTGTAAAGATCAAAAGTAATGATAACATTAAACGGAAATAATTTTTAAAATTTTATAATAATAACAATATTAATAATAACGATAATAATTTCAACGCTTGTTCTAAATACCAAATTTTTTTTTCTATGTTGAATTCTCGAAACTTAAATTCATGTTAGTGAGTGTTAAACTTTCCAAAATTACAGAAAATTGAAAATCAAAAAGTTGGATTTTAAACCGGTAGGTTCTGAATAGTTGAGTAAACATTTAAGAAAATTGAATAGCTGAAAATTAAAGAAAGTTAAGAATTGAATTTTTACTTTTTTTTTGTTTTTTAAAAGTGTAGAATTCAATGAACAATGTAAAAATTTAATAAACAGGGATAAAAAATAATAGGGGAAAAGTTATATTTTTTTAATGGGTCGCCATCATTTACTTGGTAATGCGTACATTGGGGTATTATATGTCGTCTACATTTCAAAACATTCGGTTATTATTTATTTTTAACATGTTTAAAATAATAAAATGTGAATTAATTAAAAACTGAACTTTCGAAAATTAGAAAAGAGAAACTGAGAAATGAATTTTATTCTGTTCTTGAATTTTGATACTTATTGTCCCCACATATGTTTGAATCTAGAAAAACTAAATTCTATTAGAAAAATGATATTCATAGGTTCCGCAAGACCCATCAAGTTTTATTCATATTTTTCATAAGTATGCGCTAGTGATGCCTCAAAATTAAAGAAAAAAACTGAAAATCGCTCATGTTAAATAATATTTAATTGCAAATTGAAACAGATCGGTAAGCCCATTTTTCCAATCTCGCCGACAAAAAGTATCGAGTATCATTTGTCTAGTCTTAAGTTTTCGCAATAATGAAAGGAGTTTTTTTTTTAATTTCTTATGCCTTTTTTGTAATTATAAAAATTTATGACAAGATACACGTTTCTTTGTGCTTTTTATTTAATTTCACAAATTTTGAACTCAATACCGCGTTTTGCGTGAACGCAGTTTGGATTTGAAAAAAATATCAAAAGAATTCGAAGTTATGTTAACATAGCCTTTGAGGAAGATTAAAAGAAAATTTTCAATTGATAATAGCTCCGCGAGCACTTAGCACCTTCAGGCAGCATGCGCGTGGTTGGCCGCGTCGCATGGTTTCTTGTAAAATGGATATTTCTCCTCCGTTTTTTCATAAACTGATCTAAAAATTTGTTTAAGTCGCCCTTTACTAGTGAGAAAAAAATGTCTCACTGAAAGTTGTTTCAACTTCAATGTTTTCTCGATACTTTTTATCGGCAAAATTGGAAAAAGAGTGTTACGGATCTGTCCTAATTGGCATTTAATTATTATAAAACTGTTTTTAATTTTTAGTTTTTTATGTAATTTTCGGAAATCGCTACGGTATATTTTGTGTGTACATTAAAGTTGAAAAAGTTCTAACAATATTTGCTCATCTTACGACGATTTATATCTTAAAAAGTAATTAAATTTGTGAACGACTTTTTGAAGTGATACTTTTTTTGGGACGTGAGTGAATTGAAAAAAAAACAGATGACCGTAACACTGGGTCAGGATCGAAAAATATTTTTTTGTCTATCTCACGAGAAAAAGGAAAGATATGGGGAAATGCAAGAGAAGGAATAGGAAAGAAGCAAAGTTGAGAAAAAAAACTGAAAAGGGGATGAGAAAGAAAAATAAAAAGGAAAAGGAAAATGGAAAAAAGGGAAGGCAAAAGGGAAATATAAGGAAGTGTAAAGAGGAAAGTGAAAATTAAAAAAAGGAGAATAGAAAAAGAGAGGAGGGGAAAGCAGAAAACGCAGAAAGGGATCGGGACGGAAAAAAGTGAAAAAGAAAAAATGAAAGGGGAAAAGAGAAGTTTTTTATAAAATTTATGCATACATATATGCAGTAAATAAAAGAAAAGTCTAGGAAAATTTGGAAAATATTCCAGATATCTGTTTTATGTCAACAAAAAAAATATTCATAAAAAACAAAAAAATAATGTTAAAAAAAATCTTGTTATTGCTTATTCATTTTATTTTTATAACTGAAAAGCCAAAGCGGAGTGAAAAATTTCAGCCCAAGCTGCAACTTTCTAGTAATTAGCTGAGAGGAGATAGTTTTCAACAATAAAAAACTTTATAAGAAATTAGGTTTGTTTACTTAAATAAGCACCTTACTTTAATTCAAAAGTGGACAAAAAATTAATAAATTTTCAGAAAAATTATTTACGTTAAAATAAATTGATTATTGACACATTCTTGCTCAAAATTTGAAAATAAATTCAATAGTTTAGGTAAACTACGACTTTCTATCTTTATTCTATGATAAAATTGGTAAAAATAATAATAAGTTTAAAAAAAAAATTGCATTAAAATTCAATTATCTGTAGAAAGTAGTATTTTATGCAAAAGAAACAATTTATATTCAAAACCCGCAACAAAATTATAATTAGTTCCAGAAACTCGTTAAGCCCAATTTTTTTACATATGGTATTTTTTTGGTACCCTGTAAGACATACTTAGGCGGGCTCAATTAAAAAAATAATTATTCATTTGTATTTTATAGCTAATCTCCAGAGAAGAACGAAACGTAAACGTGAACGACCAAAAATTTTAACGCAAAAATATCTTCCATTCTTCAACAAGAACGAGTAAAGATTCAAACATAAAACAATTTTCATATCTATGACAAGTCTACTAGTTGTTATGTCTACGAGTCTTTAAGTCTGAGAGTTTTCTTGGCAGCCAGTCTTATTTATATTATTAAATTAAAAGGTAAAATCGATAATGCGTAAATGATTTTCAGAAACCTTGATAAAACACAATGCGAATGAGAAGCAATTTGTAGCGGAAGATCAACTCAAAGGCGAGTATCAGTAGCGAATCGATTCCAAAGAAAATGTATCTGTATTATTTGCACAAGGTATTTAAAAAAAAATTAATTTGGTTTTTTAGCAAATCAAACGTCTGCGACACTACTTTCCTGTAATTGCGTAAAAAACGTGTCATATGTCAACAATACACTAGCTGAAAATTTTGGAGTCGAGCCACGAAACGTGAACTTAATGAATATTAGGCCACCGGCCATAAATATACCTATTTTTAGCAATTTCTACGAACATTGTCTTTGCCTAAGGGAAATTTTTATCATTTGTCAAAATCTAGCAGCAATTTACAGGCAGTCAGAGACTTATGTATCTGCATTTGCGCCAAACAGGGAGGTCTTGGAACAAAATTGAATCTATTAAAACAACTGATAAACACTATAAAGTCGCATGGAATATCCTAGAAAACTTTTATGATTATCTGCGTATCATAATCAATGATCATATTAAATAATTTTTTGTGCTGCCAAATTATCGTTATACATATGTCGTTGTTTTCAGAGAACTTTAAACAACGTAAATGAACATTATACTGAGTTAGAAAGGTTAAAAAAATTTTTGTATTAAAAATAAGAAATCGAAAAATACTATATTATGTAACGAAAATCGAAATCATGACATCAGTGGAACATCATAATCGCAATGGAATTTCAAACGACAATCCGTTTATTCAATTGAGACTCCTGCGTATTATCATATTTGTAAGAAAGCACACTTTATGCAATACTGTGAAAAACTATTTGATACGACATTTTAAAAAAGTGTTAATATTGTCAGAGATCTATACCTCTGTTTTAACCATTTTCAGTCTGACCATAATGAAAAAAATTGCAAGGCTAGTGCATCTCAAAACTTTAAAAACCTGCCGAAAAAAATACAGAAATTTAAACTTTCTATTCTTGCCTTTAACTCTAGCCTCTTGGATCTTTCGTTCGCATGCTATTGATTCCACTGCCTTCTTGAACTTCAAATTTACTTCTTAATTCTTATGTACTAATTAAATTATATATTTTGATTTTTTCAATATAATGTAATATTATTTAACTCTAATTATATATAAATTATCAATAAATTTATATACACATATAATATATCGCAATATTCTAGAATGTGCTCGTTAATAATTGTTCGAAGAATATGAGTCGAATTACGCGGAAATGAATAAATAAACAAAAAGCAAAAAAAATGACTAAAATTTCGCTGTAAAAAATTTTTAAAAAATTATTGTAAGCAGGAAAAAGAATAAAATAAAATTAGAATTTTTTAAACAATTTAAAATTTACGAAAGATACCCAAGTCGAAATTTTAGGCCTGCTTTGAACCTCTAATCGTAGGACTTCAATAGGCTTCAAATGGATCTATAGAGGCCTTTTCTTGTACATTGAGTTCCTACTTTAAATCTTTAACGTGACACATATTTTCATTTTTTGCACCTTCAAGGTCTAAAGTAGGGCCTCGTTAGGCCTTCCTGTAGCCCTCCAAGTCATAAATACAGTGCAACGCGTTTTCATCGCGCACGCGTTACGCATAGATATTCATTCGCGCGCTTATTCAAAATTGCTGAAATCTGAATTCGTATCTTTTAAATCAATAAAAATTTTTAACTGCACACAAATTTTGCATTAATTGACTTATCATAAATAGTAAGTTGAATGGATAGGACGATTTATTGAAGAAAAAAGAATAAATGAATTCTACTTTACAGTAAATTAATTTTCCATTTTAATGCAGCTATGGAATATATTAAAATCAAGAAATAAGATTTTTGATTTAGGTAAAATTTGTGTGCTCCTAAAAATAATTATTTAAAAGAAAAAAAGATGAAGAACCAAGATTTGAAGCAATTCAAGTATACATGCAGTATTATTGTCAACCAGAAAAGTATAAAAATTAACACTTTTCTTTCGTCATAAAAAGAATCATATTTTTTTTTCTTACATCTTTAGCATTCTACAACGTTATTCTTATTCAATTGTATAATACTTTCTGTTACTTAATGCCGTTTTTTCACAGCGATGCCAGTGTATAATTTTCCATATGTGAATCAGGATTTCTAAGTTCATATTCTGCAAAATTCCATTAGTCTAAACAAACAAATAATACCTATATTATAATCTATAAAATAATGTGTGTTCAATAGTTTTCTATATAATTTGAATAACGGTATACTCAAGGCCATGAGAGCGTAAACTTAAAATTTTGTTTTCACAACTTTTTCAAATCTAACTTACGTTTACACGAAACGCGATAGCAAGTTAAAAATCAGGGAAATTAAATAAAAAGCACTAAGAAACGTGTGTCCGGTCCTAAATTTTTTAATTATGAAAAGAGCATAGAAAAAATATTTCGCGAAAAAAAACTTTTTTTACAATTGTAAAAAGTTAAGACCAGACAAACGTTTGTTCATGCTTCTTATTCAATTCCCCGAATTTCTAGCTCGGTGTCGCGTTTCGTGTGAATGTAAGTTGGGTTTTGAAAAAAATACGTAAAAAAATTTTGAGGTTAGGCTGACATGGCCTTCAATAACTATTATTTGAATTATATCTAGTGATAGGCATTTTGCCGATATCTGATTACCCTGGACCCCGGGCGGGTACCCGCTACATTGGGTAATACCCGGGTACCCAAGTACCTGGGTGATCGAGTAATACCCGGGTGCCCGGTTATCCGTGAGTGGTATCGACACTGAAAAGTTGGCAGCATAAACAAAATTAATAAGTATTCAAAAATGACACCCAATTATTACGCGTGGCATTTATTTCTTTTTGGTTATAGGGTATCACCCGTTAGGAACCGGGTACCTTGAGGCCCAAATATCCGTTCAGAGCTCCTATTAATAATGATCTTGTAATTATCACTGGTTTACAGCCATTTTGCCCAACACATCTTAATATGATCATTTAAATGTATTTTGGTCCATTAAATATAAAAATCACACTTATAAATTTTTTATGAAAGAGTCTTTTAATTATTTCAAAATATTTCATTTTTTGGGTTATTCCGACGTTTTTGAGTGTATCTCGAGTTTTAATTCGCCGATTTCCCTAAAGGAGCACTCAAGTTAAAGGCAACTAAGCCTCCACAAATATTTACTCTAAAGTTTTTAGATTGGCTCAGTAATTCAGATACTAGCGATTGGAAAAATCGTACTTGTTAGCAAAAATCGAGGTCGAAAATTCACATATCGTCCTCAGAAGTATAGAAATCGCAAATTTTTTAAATTATTAAAATCGCTAGCATCAAAACTGTGGATCGATCTGAAATCAGTGAAACCGGTCATTTAGAACTGTAGATAAACTCAAAAACGTCGAAACAAGTCTGAAAATTGAAATAACTCGAAACATCTCGAAAACGCTATCATAAAAAAAATTTTGTTTGCGATTCTAGTGCTCTAGTGTAGAGATCGTTTTGTACATGTTGTGGATAAGCAGGGACGCTGTCGAAGTAATTGGTCGATAAGTCCTTAGAATATTTGGATCCTTCAAATATTGCATCTTCTCTTTCTGTCGATTTCTTAATTCCACTGCAGACTCTTTTATATTTGACTGATGTTCTAATTGTCTGCTTTTCATATAAAATGAGAATTGTATCTTAATAGACTATGAAATATGCTAGGAAACGATTGACTTTTTTATCACATTCTTACATTGATTACATGTTCGTTGTTTAAAGATACCGGCAGGTGCTTTTGAAAATTTTTGACTCTGATATTTTTGTTTGTTTAAAGCACACTTGTTAATATATTTCATAAAATCTTCCTGATTCAGATTTTCCGTTAATGCTCGGTACGCTCATTGCCTTTTTTCCTCGATCGCAAATTTATATACGAAATTTTTTTTTCTGTCAAGTAAAATCCACACATTGGTGATGTCTCTTGCTGGAATTATATACAAATATAAAATAATTGTGAAATGAAATCAATTCTATCTTTTTTAAGCAAACTCTAGATCGCAAATTTTATTTAAAAATTTCTTGTAAATATTTTAAAATAGATTGTTGTACTAGTTTTATTGAATTTTAATGCTTTTCACCATGTTTAGTGCACCTCGCAAGTATCTGTCCGGTATTTGAAAATGGTGGAAAAAATAATTGATCCATTAAAAATTATTAGTCATTGAAATGTAAAGTCCAATATTTGTGAGTTTATTTATTTTTAAGATATGGTAGATTATAACATTTTTTTCAAAGTTATATTTTCATGGTTTTTTATTACCTTCACGATTTTTAAAGAATTTTTTTCCGAACCCATGTTCCGATTGATAGGAGTATTCCAATGCTGCTAACAACATCTTTTGCAGGACAATGTTTTTTTACGTCACTATACGGTTGAATTGCATGAATAATTGATTTTTATTTCGAAATGTATAGAAAGTAAGAATTGAAATAATTTTTTTTTTTAAATACCTTATCCTGAAGTAGTTCTCCCTATCGCTCGAGCTAAAGCCTCAAAATCGTTTGCTGATAACGTTTCATAAGGCGAGAGCGAGCTATTGCTGCTGCTTTCTTCATCTTCATCATCAGATAATTTGTGCTGAGTCGTTTTTGGAGGCTGATTGCAGCCTGGAATCATTGAGCCTTCAGTAATTTATGAATCGTCATGGATGATCAAACTTCCAGCGCTTCAAGCATTAATAAAGCTTCGCATACGTGTTGGAGCACCATGGGTGTAACGTGAGCTAGAAAATTTATTCTGGTGACTTCGTAATGACTAGTAGTTTTCTGGGAACGGTGAACCGTCAGTATTTTAGAAATTACTAAAAACGTTAGGTGAATTTAAATATATTTTTCGCTGGTTTCCTGATGCACATTTTCTGCAACCAGAGAGCTTTTGCTGCTTGTTTCCTAATAATTGATGGTTATTAACAAAGATGGAGGTTTCAGTATTTTGGAAATCGTTAAGCACATTAGAAGAATTAAAGGATTTTTCATGGTTGTTTGTTGCAGGTACGTTGTTGCTAGAATATATGGATCTCTTAATTTTTCGTGAAGGACCTGTGTTACAAAATTGCTCCTGATTCTGTATTACAGGTTGACTCAGTTGAATGCAACCGTAAACGATTGAAGGGTCTGCTTGAATGGTGCTTGCTAATTTACTCTTATGTGATTTCACCAGGCTTTTTAAAATTTGTTTTTGTGAGTCGTGTCTTTTTTGGCTTCCATTACATCTTAAAAAAATATTTTACTTATAGAGTCGTTGATCTCTCTCCTGTCATTAAGGATAATACGTTCAAGTTCTTCTTTGTCATCTGTAAATTATGCGTTTGAATTTTAGTGCACTGGATTTACCACTTTGCGTCTTTAGGATCGCTTTTTATCCGTGAACGTCAATTTTTATTCATATCCAATTGCATTAGAGTACATATTTAATAGCGTTAAGATGGCCTAGTTATGCATCACAATCATCGATTGTATAAGGCTATATAACAAGTTGTCAATTTACATGAGATGCTTACCGCCAATTGCTACTACTTTTGCTTCAGCACGGGTTTTCTTTCCCTGGTTATCAACTCGCATAACAGATGCAATTTTATTGATGTCTCGATTATTTTTTTGAATCACCGACAGGTTAATGACATCCTTAAATGAGGTATTCAGCCACCATATAAGGGCATGCTTTTTGCTTACACGAGACATACTTTTTCACAAATAAGAAAACACTTTAACGGAAATCGAATGCACGAAGTTAAGGGACGCGTAACATGTTTGCATTATCAAAATAGATTCTACTTTCAATATCGTCCTGAAGTCGGCTGTGAAGCAGCAGTGGTCGATGAGATGGATCGATGCGGTCTAACA
>JAUELO010041526.1:0-10347 GCA_032357855.1 Amphibolips quercusostensackenii | reverse complement strand
TTAAAAAATGCATGGAATTCATAAACAAGTGTAAATGTGATTCATCATCTTATGTTTTAGAACTGCATGAAATTCAGAAACGAATGACAATGTGATTTATGGTCTTCTGTTTTAGAAGTGTATGCAATCTTTAAAAAAATAAAAATCTGATTGATTGCCTTATGTTTTAGAACTGCTAAAAATTTATAAACAAATTAAAATGTAATTAATCGCCTTATGCTTCAGAATTGTGTGAAATCCATAAACAAGTACCAATGAGAATGATCGTCTTATGCTTTACAATTGTATGAAATTCAGAAACAAATGAAATGTGACTTATCGTCTTGTCTTTTAGAACTGCATTAAATTTAGAAACAAATAAAAATGTGATTAATCGACTCACGTTTAAAAAATGCATGGAATTCATAAACAAGTGTAAATGTGATTCATCATCTTATGTTTTAGAACTGCATGAAATTCAGGAACAACTAATAAAATGATTGTTAGCCTTCTCTTCTAGACCTATACGAAATTCATAAACAAGTAGCAATGTGATTGATCGTTTTTTTGTTTCAAGAATTCTTAAAATTTCGAAAGTAATGACGATGTGATTAATCGCCTAATGTTTATGAACTGCAATAAATTTCAGAACAAAATAACAATGGGAATGATTGCCTTATATTTTAGAACTACATAAAATTTAGAAAGAAATGATAATATGATTGATCGCCTGATGTTTTAGAACTGTAATTTGATGGATCGCCTTATGTATTAGAACTGTATGAAATTCATAAACAGGTAACCATATAAATGATCGTCTTATGTTCTAGAACTTTATAAAATTTATAAGAAATGGCAATGTGAGTGATCGTTTCATGTTTTAGAACTGCATGAAATTTCAAAACGAATAGCAATGTCAGTGGTCGTCTAATCTTTTGGAACTGCATGAAATTTAGAAAAAAATAAAACTTATAAACAGGTTACGATATGAATGATCGTCTTATATTTTGAAACTTTATCAAATTTATAAGAAATTGTAATGTGAGTGATCGTCTTATGTTTTAGAACTTTATAAAAACCGTAAACAAATGACAATGTAATTGTTTGCCTTATGTATCTGTTTTGTGTCAAATCCATAAAAAAGTAACAATGAGATTGATCGTCCTATTTTTCACAGCTGTTTGAAATTCAGAAAGTGATGGAATGTGAGTCAGTGTCTTATATTTTAGAACTGCATCGCATTTAGAAACAAATAACAATGTAAGCAATCGTCTTATGTTTCAGAACTGAATAAAATTCAGAAAAAAATGACATTGTGATTGATTGCTTTATGTTTTAGAACTGCATAAGATTTAGAAAGAAATGACAATGTGATTGATCGCCTTATGTTTTAAACTGTATACAATTTATAAGCAAGTACCCATGTGATTGATCGTCCCATGTTTTAGAATCACCTGAAATTCAACACAAAATTACAATGTGATTGATCGCCTCATGTTTTAGAATTGTACAAAATTCATTAGCAAATGACAATGTGAGTGATTGTTGTCTTATGTGGTAGAACTGTATGAAATTCAGAAAGAAATGAGAATGTGATTAATCGCCTCAGGTTTTGCTACTGTCTGAAATTCAAAAACGAAAAATGATGTGATTGATGTGATTAAAAATGTAATTGATCGGCTTATGTTTTAGAACTGCATGAAATTCATAAACAAATGATAATGTAATTAATCTGATGAGAATGATTGTCGTATGCTTCACAATAGTACGAAGTTTTGAAACGAATGAAATTTGCGTGATCGTCATGTCTTTTAGAACTGCATTAAATTTAGAAAAAAATTAAAATGTGATTGATCGCCTTATGTTTTAAAAATGCATAAAATTCATAAACAAGTAACAATGCGATTAATCATCTGATGTTTTAGAACTGCATAAAATTCAGAAACACTCGATAATATGATTATTAGCCTTATGTTTAAGATTTATATGAAATTCATAAAAAGTAACAATGTGATTGATCGTTTTTTGTTTTACAACTTTTTAAAATTTCGAAAGTAATGAGGATGTGATTGATCGCCTTATGTTTTCAAACTGCATGGATTTCAGAAACAAATAACAATGTGATTGATTGTCTTATATTTTAAAACAACATACAATTTAGAAAGAAATGATAATATAATTGATCGACTGATGTTTCAGAACTGTAATGTGATTGATCGCCTTATGTATTAGAACTGTATGAAATTCATTGACAGGTAACCACATAAATGATCGTCTTATGTTTTAGAACTGTATAAAATTTATTACAAATGGCAATGTGAGTGATCGTTTTATGTTTTAGAACTGCATGAAATTTAAAAACAAATAGCAATGTCAGTGGTCGTCTAATCTTTTAGAACTGCATGAAATTAAGGAACAAATGGCAATGTGATTGATCGCCTTATGTTTTAGAACTGTATAACATTTATAAGCAAGTGACATTGTGATTGATAGTCCCATGTTTTAAAATCGCTTGAAATTCAAAAAGAAATCACCATGTGATCCATCGCCTCATGTTCTAAAACTGTACGAAATTTATAATCAAATGACAATGTCAGTGATTGTCGTCTTATGTAGTAGAACTGTATAAAATTCAGAAACAAATGAGAATAATACTGTGTAAAATTTATAAGCAAATACCATTTTGATTGATCGTCCCATGTTTTGAAATCTCTTGAAATTCAAAAAGAAATTACAATGTGATCGATCACCTTATGTTTCAAAACTGTATGAAATTCAGAAACGAAAGACAATGTGAGTAATCGTCTTCAGTTTTAGAACTGCATGAAATATATAAAAAATTAAAAATCTAATTGATCGCTTTATGTTCTAGAACTGCATGAAATTCATAAACAAATGACAATGTAATTAATCCAATGAGAATGATCGTCTTATGCTTCACAATAGTACGAAATTCAGAAACGAATAAAATTTGCGTGATCGTCATGTCTTTTAAAACTGAATTAAATTTAGAAACAAATTAAAATGTGATTGATCGGCTTCTGTTAAAAAAATTCATGAAATTCATAAAAAAGTACCAATGCGATTGATCATCTAATGTTTTAGAACTGCATGAAATTTAGGAACAACTGATAATATGATTGTTAGCCTTATGTCTTAGACCAATATGAAATTCATTAAAAGTAACAATGTGATTGATCGTTTTTTTACAACTTCTTAAAATTTAAAAAGTAATGACGATGTGATTAATCGACTTATTTTTCAGAACTGCATGAATTTCCGAAACAAATCACAATGTGATTGATCGTCCTATGTTTCAGAACTGTAGTTATTTCAAAGAGAACATTTAATTTGCTTTTCTTACAATAAATAACAATCATTAATATAATAGAACGGAAGTTTTTAATTTTTAAGATTTTTTTTTAATTAAAGCGGAAAGAGGTATTTGACGTTAAATGTATGAAATCTCTTAAATGAAATCGTAAGAAATTACGTTAAGTAGAAGATTTAGCAAGTATAAAATTCTGAAACTTCCACTAATCGACATTTGCATATTTATGTCCTGAATTCTTCATTGTGGAAATGAAAATTTCCAAATTATGATAATCGCCAACCCAAGAGAAACTTTCTCTCGAAGATTCATAGGTTGAGGAAATTTGGAATAAGGTGAAGATTTCCATCACAGTAGTCTTATTTCGAACCAGTACTTCCGGAAAACGGATCCTTTGCCGGACATGACACAAGCGATTTTTATAACGAATCAGACAAATTCTGCTGATCCGCTATGTCATTCTTTACCCAATACGGTATGTTTCGTTTAACACTGATGAATCAGAAGCACTGGGGCTACGGAATTATGAAATAAATCAATAAATCATTTGGGATTAAATAAACAGTAAATGCCAGTAGATCAATTTCATGTCGAAATTGGATTAAAAATATAAGCTTTGCTTTTATAAATTCTTTCAATTTTTTATTCATTTTAATTTTATTATATTTTTTTATATTTTTTGTTTATTTAAAAAAAATGCATAATATGTTTACGTTCGTTTATAATGTATTTTAATCATAATTATACAATATATAACAATATATAAATATATAAATAAATTGGCTATAATTTATATAATAAAATTTTAATAAAAATAATAATTTATCGCTCTTTATGATATGAACCGAGAGACTAACTATTGACTGTTTAATTTTTTTTACAATATATAATCACATTAAGATTAGATTTTAATTGTTTTCATTTGAGTAGCATACATCGATAACTTACTTTAATATTATGTAATTCAATATTAGCCATCATTTGTATAATTAAAATTCATTTATTAAAAATAAATATACAGAATACCTCTATTACAATTATATAATTTTTTCAAATGTTTCTTATGTTAAATGAGTATCTGTGAATTTTTTTAAAATTATACGTACATATGTTTGAATTTTTTGGAAAATAGGTATAAAAGATTATTAATCATAGAAATTTACAGAAATGAAAGCTCAAGTTAAAAAAATTTAAGGTGAAAATTATTTGAATGTTTTAATCAAAATATTTGTTTTAGGTTTTTTACGTTGTGAACTGAATACTTGGTTATTGACTGATTAATTTTTTTCACAGTATTAAATTACATAAGGTTTGTATTTCGATTTTTCTCTATTAAGTAACATAAATTGATTAAATTTAATTTCAAGGTTACGTAATTAAATATTGGCTATAAATTGCATAATTAAAGTTTATTTATATTAAAAATACCCCTTTTTCAGTTACATAATTACTAAAATGTTTTTGATGTTGTAAAATGAAAATCTGAATTCAATTTCCAGAATTAAGTCTACGTGTTTTAATTTTTTCTGGATTTTAATTAAAAAGGTTATTATTAATTTAAATTTGTGAAATAATCGAATGTAAAAATGATTTAAATGCTTTAATGAACATAATTGTTTAATGCTTTCTAGATTCTGCACTGACTATTTCATTATTATCTAATAAATTCTTTTCACAATAATCAATAACATAAAAATGTAATTAAATATGGGCTATGATTTGCATAATAAAAGTTTATTATTTATTCGAAATATTATTCTAACAATTATATAATTTTTCAATATTTGAGATGTCGTGAAATGATTATCTGAATTTAATTTTGAAAATTATATGGACCTATATTTTTTTCTGGAATTAGTATAAAAGGTTATTAATCATTTAAATTCTTAGTAATGCAATTTAAAATTTTAAAAAATGCATGAATTGTAAATTATTTGAATGTTTTAATAAAACAATGTTAAGCATTATTTTATTATTCGTTTTTTTATCATCCCTATAGTATTATTAATATATTCTATTAAAATAAAAATAATATATATATGAAGTACAAAATTTTGGAATGTTTCATTAAAAATGACAAATTGATGCTTTTTGTGTTGTCAACTAATTACTTATGAACTGATTCTGTTAAAACTTATATTTTCTGGAATTAGTTTAAGAGGTCATTAATAAACTAAATTTGCATATATAGAAGTTGAAATAATCCAATATATATTAAATAAACATTATTCTAATGTTTCAATGACAATTATAGTTAAATGCTTTCATTATATAAATTATATAAAAGTTTAAATTGAACAAATATATATTAAATAAACATTATTTTAATGTTTAAATAAAAATTATAGTTAAATGCTTTCTATTTTTTAAAATGATTAATTAATTATTATCTAAATCTTTTTTGTCTGGATATTAAATTGAATAAAAATTAAAATTTAGTTTTCGTAAAATTAAGTAACATAAATTAATAATTTACTTGAAGGTTATATAATTTAATATTGTATATAATTTGTATAATAAAAGTTTATTTATATGAAAAACACCTATATTTCACTAACATATTTTTCAAATGTGGCTGATTTTGTGAAATGAGTATTTGAATTTAATTTTAAAAATTATATATAAATATGTTTTACTTTTCACTGGAATCAGCATGAAAAGTAGCCAATAAATCCGATCTTTAGATATGAGAGTGTGAATCTAAAAAAGGCGAAGTAAAAATTATTTAAATATTTGAATGAAAATTATAGGTTAATGCTTATATGAGTATCTAAATTCAATCTTTAAAATTATATCTAAATATTATGTTCTAATTTTCCCGGAAATTAGTATTAAATGTTAATAATAATTTACATTTTCAGTAATTTAATTTAAAATTAAAAAATGTGAAGCAAAAATTATTTGAATGTACCAATAAAAAAAATGGTTTAATGCTTTTTATGTTGTGAACTGATTGACTATTGACTAATTTTTTCACAATATCAAGTTACATAAAGATCTTATTTTTATTTCCTCTATTAAGTAACATTAATTGATGATTTATTTTTAGGTTATGAAATTAATTATCGACACTTATTCTCATAATAAAAGTTTATTTATATATTACTTAAACTAACTCATATTTTTGAAAATTCTTTTTTACCATTATCTTTTGAAATCAGTCGAAGAATTAAAAAAAAAACTCTTCATTTCGAAATTTTCTAAAATATTTCTTGTTGTTCCTTAAAAGATATAAATCTTTTAAATGTTTAGTCAATGATTTGCCTTCTTTTTTTTGGCTTTAAAATTACAAAAATTAGGTGAATTTAATTTCTTTTTTGAATAAAGAGTCTTTCTTAGTTGAAATCAAACTCTTTTATTGAAAATTTTTGGTAGAAACTTCATCTCCTTGGTTAGAAATTAAAAAAAATTTGGTTGAATGTTCATCTTTTGTAGTTCAAAAGCTTTTTCTTTTTGTTTAAAAATTTAACAACTTATTTAAAAGTTGAGCACTATTGTTGAAAATTAATTTTTTTGGTTAAAGATTTATAATTCTAGTTGAAAATTCGACTCTTTTGTTGAAAATGTAACTATTTTGTTGCAATTTTTGTTTGGCTAAATATTAATTTTCTTAACAAGAAATTTAAGTATTTCATTTTTTGCTGTAAATTCATCTTCTTTAGTTTAAAACTTAACTATTTGTTTGAAAATTAACTTTTTCATTAAAAAAATCCACTGCCAAATTTAAATTTCATCTAAATTGTTGAAAATTCTTCTTTTTTTTCTTAATCATTATTATTTTTTACTGGAAATTCAAATATTCCATTTTTGATTCAAAATTGATATTTTTCAGTTGAACATTTGACTACTTGGTTTAAAGTTAAACTTCTTTGTTGAATATCATTTTTTTGATTGAAAATTAACCTTTTTTTTAAATTTGTCTTTTCTGGTGAACAATTAATATTTTTAGTTAAATTTGAGTTATTTTTTGCAAATTCAACTATTCGGTTGAAAATTTAACTCTGTTGTTGAAAATTTATTTTTTTGGTTGAAGATTCTTTATTTGAATGTTTTAATAAAATAATGTTAAACATTATTTTATTATTAGTTTTTTTACTATCCCTATAGTATTATCAATTTATTTTATTGAAATTAAAATTATATATATTTATATATATCAAGTACAAATTATTTGAATGTTTCATTGAGAATAAAAAGTTGATGCTTTTTATGTTGTGAACTGATCACTTATTAAGTGATTCTGTTAAAACTTATATTTTCTGGAATTAGTTAAAAAGGTCATTAATAAATTGAATTTGCTTATATAAAAGTTTAAATTGAACAAATATATATTAAATAAACATTATTTTGATGTTTAAATAAAAATTATAGTTAAATGCTTTCTATTTTGTAAAATGATTAATTAATTATTATCTAAATCATTTTTGTCTTGATATTAATTTGAATAAAAAACAAAATTTAGTTTTTGTAAAATTAAGTAACATAAATTAATTATTTACTTGAAGGTTATATAATTGAATATTGCATATAATTTGGATAATAAAAGTTCATTAATATTTGAAATCCCCTTATTCCACTTACATAATTTTTCAAATGTGGCTGATGTTGTGAAATGAGTATCTAAATTTAATTTTCAAAATTTTTAGATACAAAAGTATAAAAGATTATTAATAATTCGAAAATTTTCAGAAATAAAATTTCAAGTTTAAAAAAATATAAAGTTAAAATTATTTGAATTTTTCAATGACAATAATTGTTTAATGCTTTTTATGTTGTAAAGTAATTAATTGACTATTGACTAATTTTTTCACGATGTTAAATTACATAAAGATTTTATTATTATTTTTCTCTGTTAAGTAACATAAATTGATCATTTATTTTTAGGTTATGTGATTGAATATTGGCTATAACTTGTATTATTATAAAAGTTTATTTATATTTAACATATTTCTATTACAAGTATATGTTTTTAAATTGTTTGTGGTGTTTTGAAATGAGTCTCTGAATTCAGATAGCAAAGTTAAGTGTAAATGTGTTTTAATTTTTTTTCGAAATTAGTTTAAAATTTTATTAATAATTTAAACATTCATTCAAATATAATAAATTTGATATTATTCTAATGATTTAATGATAATAATTGTTTATTTATTTTTCTGCTGTAAACTGATTAATTAATTACTGATTCATTTTTTACAATATTGAACTAAATGAAGATTGATTTTTTTTTACAATAATGATTCACAATAATGGTTACGCTGTTATATTTCTGCTAAAATTTTTATTTTTTTCAATTAGTGTGAAAATTTAATAATAAATCATATTTAAGAGAAGAAAGTATAAATAAATAAATATAATTGGAAAAATTATTTAAATATTTTATTTAATTTATTTTATTGCCAAATGTTTGCCCAATGACAAGTTTAACCCTAACTTGGAAAATTATTTTATGGCTACAACAGGGTTAATATCTTGAATCTAGTTCAAGCCAACTCTGTTTCACATCTCTTGGTTGCAGCGCTATTGACTTGGCTGTGCATCTATTTTCATTCGGGCTCCATCTTAAACCTCTTGAACAGAAGTAGATGACAAGTAGGTTGGTTTGAGGTTATTTTGGCGAGTGTTTTTGTGATTTCGTCTGCATTATTTATCAAAATGTGATTCAAATTATCAAAAATACCGACAGTGAAAAGCACTCGTCGCGTTCGGAGTTATCGAGCAATTTCCAACATTTCAAGATTCCAGAACAAAAATGAAAGAAAGTAAATAAATTATAAGTAATTTATGTTTATGGCGGAACAAAGTCAAACGTCAAAACAAAATATGAATATTTTGCTTTTAGGGAAGAATAAATAATTTGCATATAAATATGACTACTGATTCTTGAAAGAGAATTAGCCATGAGATTTACAGCTATGAAATGAATACCAAATAAATTACTTTTCAAGGACTTTTGCACGTCCTCTTGTATTTTGGATAAGAGAATTATTATTGCTGTGAATAATGATAATATATAATTATAATTTACCTTGAACATTAGTTTTAAATTTTAATTTTTTTTATTTTACAGGCGTTGTTTGTGAAAAATAAGAGCCCACTGAGGATGACGTGTTTTCTTATATTAGAACGGTCTTCATTAATTCCAAAGATTGGGATGGCAACAATTTTGCATGTAAAAATTTGTTGACTTATTTTTTTATTTTAAAGAATAATTTTTACTTTTAATGTGGCTGAGACCAGAAAAATAAATAAGGCTAAGTTGGGGCCAGTTCGGTCGGTAAGTTAGGCTCTAGCCGGGTGAAGCGTTTAATTTGTGGTTTGGTCCTGTCCAGATCCCCAATTTGGGTCCAAGTTTTTCCTACTTTGGGCCCAGCTAGCACCATGACAAAATTTCCACACGGGATTGTTTAAAAAGTTTCCCTATTGATAATTATTTAAGTATATCCTTCATTATTTTATTTTTTATATTGGTGTGACATTCTGTACTGTTAACAAAAAATGTTTTTCTTGAAATTTCAGCAGATATAACCCTCAAATTATTGTGATACATTCTGCACTGTTGAAAAAAACATTTTTTCTGGAAACTTCGGCAGACATAACCCCTCAAATATCCTCATAATATTAAACATAAATATATTCATCTTATTTTCATTAAATTTTACTAATTTTTCTTCATAATTATTTTTTTATTCAATAATTACGAATTGAAATTAAAACGCGACACATTACCAAACAAGGTATGATAACCTGGTGCAGATGCACTTTTTGGAAAACACATTGATTAACTGTTTTAATCAACTTTAATTAAATTATCTCCATGCATAGAGCATTGGTAAAATATAAGCCTAAACAAAATATATTTTATAACAATATTTCACTTTATATTTCAATTTTAATCGTGCATTTTCCTTTATGTGCGCCGCATTCGCCGCCGCTCCCCTATGATCCCACAAAGTTGGATGAAAATCCCAGAGGATGGAATATAACTTACAAAAATCTGCGTAGGTCTAAAAAAAAGAAGTCTTTTAGACCCATTGGTT
>JAUELO010041495.1:0-10348 GCA_032357855.1 Amphibolips quercusostensackenii | reverse complement strand
ATTTTCAATCCAAAATGGAATAGTTACATATTCACTTCAAAAAATAATTCTCAACCAAATTTGCAATTAAATTGTTCAATTTTCAACCAAAGAGATAAATTTACAACTAAAATGATAAATCTTCAACAAAATACATGAATTTTCAACAAAATAGTTGAATTTTCAACTAGAAAAGATTAATTTTTTATCAAAAATAAAATAGTTAAATTTTCAGTTTAAAAAATTAATTTTAAACAAAAATGAAAAGAATTTTCAAAAAATAGTTAAATTTTCAACAAAAGAGGTAAATCTTTAATTAGAAAATTAATTTTTTACTAAATTAGTTTTACTTTCGACCGAATAGATGAATTTTTAACAAACAAAAAAAATATTTTTTAAGAAAATAGTTCAATTTTAGAGGTAAATCTTAAAAAAAAGAATTGTTGACAAAATTGTTGAATTTTCAATCCAGAAAGACGAATTATTTATAAAAAGGTTGATATTTTAACCAGCAAATATAACTTTTTTAAACAAAAATTAAATTTTGTACCAAATAGTTTAGTTTTCTACTAAAATAGTTTAATCTTCAACTATAAATATTAATTTTCTACAAAACTATAGAATTTTGAACGCTAAAATATGAATTTTCAACTAAAAACGATCTGTTTTCAACCAAATAGTTGATTTTTCACCCGAAAAGATGAAGTCTCAACGAATTATGTGATATTTGAAATTTCAACTCTAAAATATATTAATTTTAAATAAAAAATAGAAGTATCCAATCAAGGATAAATTTTCAACTAAGAAGATTAATTTTCTACCAAAAAAGAAGAATTTTGAACCCTAAAATATAAATTTTCATGCAAAAACAATAATTTTTCAACCAAAAAGATGAATTATTAACGAATCATATAATATTTGAAATGTCAACCAGAAAAAATATAAAATTCAAATTAAAAAAAGTAGAATTTAACCAAAAAGGATGAATTTTCATCCAAGAAGATTAATTTTCTACCAAAAAAGAAGAATTTTGTACAAAATACATGAATTTTCAACCAAATAGTTGAATTTTCATCTGGATAAATTAAATTTTTAATTGAAAATATAAATTTTCAATCAAAAATGGAATAGTTACATATTCAGTTAAAAAAAATAATTCTCAACGAAATTTGCGACAAAATTGTCAAATTTTCAACCAAAGAAATAAATTTACAACTAAAATGATGAATCTCCAACAAAATGCATGGATTTTCAACTGGAAAAGATGATTTTTCCATCAAAAATAAAAAAGTAAAATTTCAGTTAAAAAAAATAATTTTAAACAAAAATGAAAAGAATTTTCAAAAAAATAGTTAAATTTTTAATGAAAGAGGTGAATCTTTAATTAAAAAATTAATTTTTTCATAAAGTAGTTTAACTTTCAACCGAGTATGTGCATTTTTGACAGGAAAAAAAAAAGAATTTTTAAGAAAATAGTTACATTTCAGAGGAGAATCTAAAAAAAAAAAATAATTTTTGACAAAATTGTTGAATCTTCAATCCAAAAAGACGAATTATCTATAAAAACGTTAACACTTTAACCAGAAAATATGATTTTTTCAACCAAAAGTTAATTTTATACCAAATAGTTTAATTTTCTACCAAAATAGTTTGATCTTCAACTCTAAATATTAATTTTCTACAAAACTATTGAATTTTGAACAATAAAATAAGAATTTTCAACTAAAAGCGATAATTTTTTTACCAAAAAAAGAGGAATTTTCAACCAAGAAGATGAAGTCTCAACGAATCATGTAATATTTGAAATTTAAACTAGAAAATACATAAATTTTAAATAAAAAAAAGTAAAACTTAACCAAGAAGGATAAATTTTCAACTGAAAAGATTAATTTTCTACCGAAAAAGAAAAATGTTGAACAAAATACATGAATTTTTAACCAAATAGTTGAATTTTCATCTAGAAAAGTTGAATTTTTCATTAAAAATATAGGTTATTAACAAAAAATGGAATAGTTGCATATTCAGTTGAAAAAATTTATTTTGATATCAAATCAAAGAAATAAAATTTCAAATAAAATTATGAATCTTTAACAAAATACATGAATTGTTAAATAAATAATTGAACTTTCAACTAAACAAGATAAATTTTCTTTCAAAATTAGAATAGTTAAATTTGAAGTTCAAAAAAATTAATTTCAATACAAAAATGAAACAAACTTTCAACAAAGTAGTTCATTTTTAACGAAAAAGGTTAATCTTTAATTTAAAAATTTAATTTTAAAAAAAGTAGTTTAAATTTAAACCGAGAATTTAAAAAAAAAAATAATAATTTGCAACCAAAGAGGTGAGACTTTAAAATAAAAAAAAAAATTAAATTGTTTAATTCTGACAAGAAGAATAATTAATTATAAAAACCTTGATATTTCAAGTAGAAAATATGATTTCTCAATCAAAAAGTTAATTTTCTACCAAATAGTTTAATTTTCTACTAAATAGTTTAATTTTCTACCAAATAGTTTAATTTTCTACCAAATAGTTTAATTTTCTGCCAAATAGTTTAATTTTATACAAAACTGTCGAATTTTGAACCCTGAAATATAATTTTTCAACGAAAAACAATAATTGTTTCTACTTTCTTGCCAGAAAAGCATTCTGAACAAAATACATTAATTTTCAACCAAATAGTTAAATTTTCAACTAAAAAAGTTCAATTTTTAATTAAAAATATAAAATATTAACCAAAAATGTAATGGTTACATATTCAGTTAAAAAAATTATTTCTGAACCAAAATGTTAAGAATTTGCAACACAACAGTTAAATTTTCAACCAAAGAGATAAATTTTCAACCAATTAGTTAAATTTTCAACTAAAAATTAAACAAATTTTCAACAAAGTAGTTCAACTTTCAACCAAACAGTAAAATTTCCATCCAAAAGAAATGAATTCTAAATCAAAAGTATAATAGTAGATTTTTGAATTAAAAAAAATTAACTCTCAATTAAGATGAACGTATATGTATTTTAAACAATATAAGTCTAGCATAATTTTCGAAGAGTAAAAGTGCAACTTACATGTTCTTTTTACTTTCTTACGCAGATTACCTACCAAAATATCAAATCAGCTGAACGAATTTTGTGAGTATCAACAGCTGAACAAACAGTACGAAATACTTTTTCAAAATCTCTTTCTAACAAGCAAATAGTATGAAAATTAAATATACAAAGCAAGTAGATTTATAAATCAACTGGCTTCAACAAAGTTAGACTTTGCTTCGAGGTTTTGTAAAACCTGATAAAGACGAAGAATCGATATCAAGAACTTGTAAAATAATTTTTTTTTTATCTTTCTGAACATTTACAAACTAGACGAGCACGATACTTAGATTGCAAAATAACCACGTGGAAAGTAATAAATTATAAACAAATACTTAAGACAGAAAAAAAATTAAGTTGAACTTTAAATGTCATTAAATGCAAAAACATTTTCGTAATAAAAGTTATTACTCGTCGTTGGTGAAGATCAGTCGTGCTTCCAAAAGCTGACTGTGATTTAGTTTGACCTCATCAGATTGGGGTTCTTCTTCTTCATCGGGAAGTGTGAATTTTCCTTTTGGATGCTGAATCTCCGCTTTTCCTCCTGTTTTAAAAAAATGAATGTGAAAAAAATGCTTTAAAACCGGCGGAAGTAGGGTGATTTTTCACGAAAATATGGAAATAATAGGGAAAATAATTTTATTTAATTAAAATTAATTCATAAGGAACATATTGAACTCAGTATTAAAAGAAAAGTTAAAATATATTGCATTTTCAACAAAATAGTTGAATTTTCAACAAAAAAATGATCGATTATCTATGAAAAGAGATACATTTTAAACAAAAGAGTTGATTTTTCAAGCTAAAAAGTCGAGTGTAGGTTGAAAATTGAACTAACTGCTTAAAACTTAAATTATTTTGTAGAAAATTTAATTACTTTATTATATAATACATCTTTTTTTAGTTAAAGAAATTCAATTATTTAGTTAAAAATCCATATACTTTGTTGAAAATCTATCTTCTTCGCTGGAATTAAACTGTCTTTTATTTAAAATTAAAATCTTTTTTTGATTAAAATATCAACTACTTGGTTTAAAGTCAAACTAATTTATTAAAAATTTAATTTCTTAGTTGAAGATTCATCTTTTCAAAATCCTAATTATTTTCTTGAAAATTCATTTCTATTTAGATTGAAAATTAATTTTTGAAACTAAAAACTTAAATTAACCATTTTTAGTTAAAAATTTATCTTTTTTATTTAAAAATTCCTTTTATTTAGTTGAAAACTAACATTCTTAGTTAAAAATTGAACTATTCGCTTAAAAAATTTAACACTGTTGTTGAAAAATTTATTATTTTATTAAAAATGTATCTATTTTGTTAAAAATTCATTTTTTTGTCCCAAATTAATTTTTTTTTTACCGAAAATTCAAATGATCTATTTTCTGTTAAAAATGTATCATTTTTACTTGAAAAATTAACTATTTAGTTTAAAATACAACTATTTATTCCCTAATTAATTTTACGGGTTTTGAAAATTCATTGTCATAAATTGAAAGTTCAACTATTTGGTTGAAAATCCATATACTTTGTTTAAAATCTATCTTCTTCTGTTGAATTAAACTGTTTTTTATTTAGAATTAAAATCGTTCTTTGATTGAAATATCAACTACTTGGTTTAAAGTCAAACTAATTCATTAAAATTTTATTTTTTTTTTTAGTTTAAGATTCATCTGTTTGAAAATCTAACTATTTTCTTAAAAAGTCATTTTAACTTAGGTTGGACATTAATTTTTAAAACTAAAAACTTTACTTATCTATTTTTAGTTGAAAATTGAACTATTTTCTTGAAAAATGCAATGCTGTTGTTGAAAAATTCATTATTTTATTAAAAATGTAGCTATTTTGTTAAAAATTCATTTTTTGGCAAAAATTAATTTTTTTTACTGAAAATTTAACTAATCTATTTTTGGTTGAAAATGTATCATTTTTACTTGAAAAATCAAATATTTGGTTAAAAATACAACTGCTCATTCCATAATTGATTTTACGGGTTTTAAAAATTCATTGTCATAAACTGAAAGTTTAACTATTTGGTTGAAAATCCATATACTTTTTGTTGAAAATCTATCATCTTCGGTTGAATTAAACTGTTTTTTATTCAAAATTAAAATCTTTTTATCAATTAAAATATCAACTACCTTGGTTTAAAGTGAAACTAATTTATTGAAAATTCATTTTTTTAGTTAAAGATTCATCTTTTTGAAAATCTGACTGTTTTCTTGAAAGTTCATTTCAATTTAAGTTGGACATTAATTTTGAAAACTAAAAACTCAAATTATTCCTTTTCACTAAAAAATTTATCATTTTTATTTGAAAATTCCACTATTTGGTTGAAAACTCATATTTTTAGTTAAAAATGAAACTATTTGCTTGAAAAATTCAACACTCTTGAATAATTAATTATTTTACTAAAAATGTAGATATTTTGTTGAAAATTCATTTTTTTGTCGAAAATTCATTTTTTTTACCGAAAATTTAACTAATCTATTTTTGGTAAAAATGTATAATTTTTACTTAACAAATTTAATATTTGGTTGAAAATACAACTGTTTATTCCATAATTAATTTTACGGGTTTTGAAAATTCATTGTCATAAACTGAAAAATCAACTATTTGCTTAAAAATTCAATTATGTTGTTGTAAATTCCATTATTCTATTGAAAACTTACCGATTTTGTTAAAAAGTTTTTTTTTGTCTCACATTTTACTCTTTTGTTGAATATTTGCATTTTTGGTTGATAATTTATTTTTTTGTTGGTGAAAATTAAACTAATTGATTAAAAATTCATCTTTGCAGGTTGAAAATTCAGAGTTGTAGATTGAAAATTCAATTATTAGCTTAAAAATTCAACTATATTGTTAAATATGTAATTTTTTTTTTATTGAAAAGTCAACTATTTTGTCCAAAAGTCATATTTTTTGTCGCAAATTCAACTGTTTTGTAGAATATTCATCTTTTTTCTGATTGAAAATTGATGTTATTAGCTGAAAATTGAACTTATCCATTTTTTGTTAAAAGGTTTGTCTTTTTTATTTGAAAATACAACTGTTTGTTTGATAATTATTAAAAATTTAAATGTGTGGTTTAAATTTTATTATTTTATTGAAAATTCAACGATTTTGATAAAAAATTATAGTTTTTGTCGCAAAATTATCAGTTTTGTTGAATATTTGTTTTTTTGGATTGAAAATTCGAATCACTTCTAAAAAATTCGTCACTTTTGCAACCAAATGCAACTCATTCGTATATAATTAATTTTGTTGTTGATGAAAAGTCAACTACTTGGTTGAAAATTAATCTTTGTAGGTTTAAAATTCATTTAATTGCTTAAAAATTCATCTATTTTGTGGAAAATTTAACTAATTTGTTGATAATTTATCTATTTTGTTTAGGAACCATCTTTGGAATTATTTTAATTCATATATTATAATATTATAAAATTATATAATTATAAAAAATTGAAAAATTATATAATATATTATATAATTATTATAATAATAATTATAATTATAAAATAAAATAATATAAAATAAAACAAATGATAAAATTCAATATTATACATTATAAACAAAATCACCAAAATTATCTCCTTTGAAAATTAAAATTTAGTGAAAAATTCATCACTTTTGGTAGCGATTGTATCTTTTTCGGTTAAAAATAAAAAAGGTTGATTGAAAATTAAATTGTTTTGATTGAGGATGCAAATAGTTTGTTAAAAATTCGTCTTTTTTGGTTGAAATGTCAAGCATTACTTTTTTTGCTTGAAATGTGCCTCTTTGATTAAAAATTTAACTACTTTGTTTAAAAAATCATCTTTTCATGGTTAAAAATAATTGTTTTAAACTAAAAACTCAAATCATCCATTTTAGAGGTGAAACTTAAAAAAGGAGAATTTTAAAACAAAATTGTTAAATTCTGAATCGCAAAAGACGAATTATTTATAAAAACGTTGAAATTTCAACCAGAAAATACAATTTTTTAACAAGAAAGTTATTTTTCCACTAAATAGTTTAATATTCTACCAAAATAGTTTAATCATCAACTAAAAATATGAATTCTGAATAAAAAATGTAATAGTCGAATGTTCAACTAAATCCGAGCAATTCTGATCTAAAAAAAAAAGAAAGATTAGATTTTCAGTTAAGAAAATTAACAAAAAAAAAAAAAAAATTCACCAATAAAATTAATTTTCAACAAAATAGTGTAATTTTCATCCGAATAATTAAATTTCCAACCTGAAAAGACAAATTTTCTACAAAAACTTTGAATTCTTAACCCGAAAATATAAATTTTCTACAAAATAGTTAACTTTCCAACTAAAGGCATAAATCTTAAATTAATTAAATGAATTTTTAAAAATACAGTTTAACTTTTAACCAAGTAGTTGAATTTTCAACTAAAATCGATCAATTTTGAACAAAAAAGTGGAAGAGTTGAATGTTCAGTTGAAAAAATTAACTTCTAACACATAAAAAAGGGAATCTGCAAAACAACAGTTAAACATTCAACCAATAAAATTAAATTTGAACAAATTAGTTCAACTTCAAATGAAGTAGTTAAATTTTCAATCAAAAATACGAGTTCTTAATTTAGAATGTATTAGTCGAATATTAAATGTTAAAACTAAATCCGATCATTTTCCATCTAGAAAAAATAATAATTAAATTTTCAGTTTAAAAAGATTAATTTTTAAAAAAGTATTTCAATTTTCAGCAAAATAATTGAATTTTTAACCAAATAATAGAATTTTCATCGAAAGGAGATGAATTTCGATCAAAAAATAAAATAGTAGATTTTTCAATCAAAAAAAAATTCACCGTCCACCAAAAATAATTAGAATTTCTTATTAGGGTCTAGTAAATCAGTTAGCATTGAAGCGCAAAAATGAGAAAACTGGAAATTTTCTTGAAAACTGAGTAAAAAAATCAATTAACTTACTCAGAATCTTGATCGTGCAGAGTGATGTTATCGGATGGATAGCTATAATTTTTCCAATGATGTATTTCGAAATATGAGGCGTGTAATCATCTCCCATTTTGAAAAGCTACAACACAAAAGACTTTTTAAAGTTAAATTATTAAGACCTTTCATCATTTTGCATGAAGAAATTTTTTCTTTACCTTGAAGGCGATGACATCATCTACTTTTGGAAGCGCATCAGAAAGTGGATAATTTTCAGGAACGATATCCTCAATCTGCAGATCATTCTTCTGTTTTTTAATCTCTTTTGGTACAATGTTTCTGGCAGACTCGGTGAGATTTTCCTCATCTTCGACTGTCATCGAATTGGAAATTTTCTCAATTTTGACATCCTTTTCAACTTTTTTACAGGAAAAACTTAAAGGTGTCGAGCATTGCTTCAGTGCTAAAAGGGTATCAAGATCCTTCGATAGAGTTTTCTTTGGTCCAGGAGTATCGTTAAATTTTGGAAAATCAAAATTGACTGTTGGACGGCTGCTTTGAGAAACGATCTCTTCATCAGGACTATTGAATCTGATGTGTTTTCCAGATGCAATTAGGATAGATTCGATTATTTTCGGTTTTTTTGGTTCTTCCTGGTACGTAGATACTCGGTTGGTGACATCATTGGATAGTCTCTTTACTTTTTTTCGACGAGTACGTTTTCTTTTGGCTGGTGTGTTCAGATCTATACTGTTGTCTTCTGTCATCAGACTGTCTGTGATTCTTGACTCAGTTCCGCTGTTCGCTTCAGACTCATCTAACATGCTATGGTACACTGTAGCGTTAGCTGTTGGTGGATCTGAAAACGTATATGAATAATTACAGTCCCAGGACTCATTCTAGACTTGAAAACACGAATTTTCACTAAAAAACATAATTTTTTGACTAAAATAATGAATATTTAATTGCAATACTTGAATTTTCGAGCAAAAAATGAATTTTCTACCAAAAAATAAATTTTCTACAAAAAAATGAATTTTCTACCATGTAAGACGATTTTCCCAAAAAATAGTTGAATTTTCAACTAAAATTATAAATATTTTATTGAAATACTTTTAACCAAAAAATAAAATAGTTCAATCTTTAGTTAAGAAAATTAATTTTACAAACGAGAAAGAAATTTCAAACAAAGTGATCAATTTTTAACTAAAATGATGAATCTTCCAATAGAACGGTTAAGTTTTCACCCAAAAACATCAATTTTTGTACATAAAGTTTTATTGGGAACCACAAAGATGAATTTTCGACCAAACTGATGGATTTCTTACTGAAATTATGGATCTAGAACTGGAATATGTAGATGAATTTTAAATCAACAAAATGAATGTCTGAGAAAAGAGTTCAATTTTGAACCAAGTAGTTTTATTTTCAACAAAAAAGATGATTTTTTCAAATAAAATTATGAATATTTAACTGCAATACTTGAAGTTTCAAGCAAAGAAATGAATTTTCTACCAAAAAAGACGATTTAAAAAAAAAATATGAATTTTCAACTTAAAAAAAATTATTTTCAACCGAATGGTAAAATTATGAATATTTAACTGCAATACTTTTTAGACAATAATAGAATACTTTAATTTTCAGATAAAAAAATTAATTTTGCACACAAAAAAAATTTCAACCAAAGTTTTCAACTGAAATCATGAATATTTAAGTGCAATACCTGAATATTCCACCAAAAAGTTGAATTTTCAACAAAAAGAGACAAATTTTTATACTAATAGTTGAATTTTCAACCAAACTGATAAATTTTCTACTAAACTGATGAATCTTCAACTGGGATAGATCAATTTTAAGCAAAAAAAAAAGAATTTCTGAGAAAAAAGTTCAATTTTGAGCCAAGAAGTTTTATTATCAACCAAAAAGATGAATTTTCAACTAAAATTATAAATAATTAACTGCCATACTTGAATTTTCAATCAAAAAATGAATTTTCTACCATGAAAGACGATTTTTTCAAAAAATGGTTAAATTTTCAAATAAAATAAAAAATATTTAATTAAAATACTTTTCAACAAAAAATGGAATAGTTCAATTTTCAGTTAAAAAAATTAATTTTACAAACAAAAAAGAAATTTCAACCAAAGTGATGAATTTTCAAATAAAATGATGAAGCTTCAACTGGAATGGTTGAATTATCAACTGAAATTATGAATATTCAACTTCAATACTTGAATTTTCAAGTAAAGAAATGAATTTTCTAGCAAAAAAGACGATTTTTCAAAAAAATATATGAATTTTGAACGAAAACATGAAATTTTCAACTGAAAAAAAAAATTTTCAACAAAATAGTTGAATTTTCAACCAAAC
>JAUELO010041487.1:0-10348 GCA_032357855.1 Amphibolips quercusostensackenii | reverse complement strand
TGCAAGTGAGTGCCATTGCTTTGATGACAGCTGAAAACGGAAATAACGTTCTTTTTCAGCTCTTATTAAAGCACGCTTCTCGCATGTGCAGAAGAGATTGCAGATCTCAGTGCGCATGCCCCAATATTTAAGAGTGCTGGCTTTAAAAAACTCGAGTCGGTTTCTACAGCAGGATAGGTATCATTATTAATCAGTGATGATCACCTATTAATGTTATAATTACCACACGCTTAAAACCAATCAAACTTATTTTCGCTTGGTGGAGTATGGTGCAGCGTACGTGTAGCAGGCGAGCAGTCAATTTTCGATTTTTTTTTTATTTCAGCATTAAATTCTCAAGAAATCTGTTAGTGCCAATTTTTGAATTTTTATTTGTTTAAACTTTTACAGAGCTGCCAATGGCAAAAACAATGTTGATTTTCAAACTCTATATTTTTATTTCTCTCTGAAAATTTTTCTCAGTTGCGTCAGTCTCTACTTTTGATGCACAGGGATCGGTGTAAAAAAAATTGTTGACATATCATGCTATTTGTTATAAACAAATATTTGTAACAAAAGTACAGTACAACGAAGTGTAATGTGACAATATAAATGTTGTATTCGGTATCATTTGTTTACTTCGTCAACAAATAATATGAACAAATGCATGATGTGAACAGTTTTAGGCAGAAACAAACCGAATTTTCTTACGACTGTCTGCGAATCTCATTGCCTGTGATACACATTGATGAGCTTATATCAATCGATATAATTTGTCAAATTTATTAACAATTGTTTTGAACAAATGCATTATTTGAACAGTTTCAGGCAAAAATAAACCGAATTTTTATTAAATTTTCCTCAAGTCTCACTGCCTGTGATGCACATTTGTGTATTTATGTCTTTAGATGTGATTTGTTAAATCTATCGAAAATTAGTGTAAAGCTGAAGACATATACATAGTGATTTTTATCGAGAAGCTTTTGAGTTCGTAAATGTAGAATAAATCGTTTTTTAAATAAGGTCTAGAATCATGAAATTTTCACAGTAGAAATTTTTTCGAATGATTTGTTCATAAAAATGTTAAATGATATTTTGAGTCGAAATATATCAATGCCAAAAATATATCAATACAAAAATGCAAAAATTTTGTATCACTGGCAATGCGATTTGAAGACAATTGAAAAAAATTTGGTTTATTTCTGCCTGAAACTCTTTAAACCATGTATGCATTTTTTTCTACAGACCCTTGTGCTGAGAAAAATTCTCACTGAGAATTCTATAGGAAATTTAAAAATTCTACATTGTCTTCGCTACTTGCAGCTTTATAAAAATTTAAACAAACAAAAATTCGAAAATCGGCCTGAACGGATTTCTCGAGAATTAATTGTTGAATTGTTCAGAAAAAAAAAAAAAATTTAATTGATAAAGAATTGTGACCTACAGAATATTTCAAACATCCTTTTCTCATTCCAACCCACTGTGCGGTAGCCAAGCGCGCATGTGCGAGCGTCACCAGGCTGCAGCGTGATCAGACAAAAAAATTCAGGGACAGATTTTAAAGTGATTTTGAAAATACCTAATTCTTAAATATTCAGTATTACTCTTGATTATTAAGTTTTTGTCTATTTAATATTTGTAATTTGAACGCTAGTACAGGTGTTTCGCATGGTAATTGGAAAATAATTTGAATTTTGAAAAGATGCAAAAATGTAAATCTCAAAAAAAATTGCAAAATATTTTTACGCAAATGTATATTTTTAACTGTTCAGATGAAAATAAGCTTTCTTTGAATTTTGAAAAGATTCAAGATTTTGAAAGTTCTATAACAAATTTATTGAATTCTGCATGACGACAAACTTTTAGAAAAAATCCAAGAAAGTTTAGAAGATACTTAAAAGCTTGCAAAAAATTTAAAAAGAATTAAAAACTTGGAAAGTTTACAAATGATAAAAAATATATATTTTCATTTTTTAGAGGCTTTAAAGAGAATTAAACCATTTTCTTAAGATTACAGAGAAAATATGAAATTATAGAGAACGAAGCGTGGCTATTTAGTACACTGAAGTTTAGTGATGGGGACAGGCAGGTAAATTATAGAGGGATAACGTCAATGAATACGGCGTTTAAAGGTATACGTCTTAGAATTAGTGGAGAAGCTCGAAGGGTTCCTAGATGGATAGCTGGTGTTGGAAAGGGGTTTCACTCAGCCCAACGCTTTCTGCGATTCAAATTGCATATATGGAGAGTAAGTTGAAGGGAGCAGTGGTAGCAGGAGCTTAGGAAGGAGGGGTCAGGGGTTAGTTAGGGGCTAGAGGGATTAGTAACTTGCTTCTGCAGATGACATAGTGTTGCTAGTAAGAAGCAAGGAGGTCTTAAAGAAGATGACGAAGAGCTTGAGAAGATACCTAGATAAAAATAGATTAAAACTGGATGCGGAACAGTCACCTTATTGGTTTTTAGGAAAGGCGGTGAAAGGGATAAGGGAAAACAGTAAAAGTGGAAGGGCAAGGCGGTTCTAGAAATAAAAGAATTTATGGACCTAGGTTTCTTGTTTCAAAGAAATAGAGGATCGGATGGTCACATTAAAGAAAGAATAAGAGAAGCTAATGTGGTGATGAGGCAGGTGTGGAGTTTGGAAAGGAAGTTGTTTGTAGATGACTTTGGGAAGAAAATAAAATTTTTAGAATCGCCAGTAATAAGTGTATTATTTTATGAAGTAGAAGTCTGGGGGGTGGAAGGAATGTGATGAGGTAAAGAGGATACAGTACAGGTATGTAAAGTGGATACTTGGGTGGACAAGGAATACGCCTAATTGTATTATCAGGATGAAGATGGGTAGAACGAGTTTAGGGATTATAACAGAGAGTCAATCGTGTGAAAGTTTTGGAAGAGAAGGGGGGATTAAGCTGGTCAGGCTGTGTTTAGTAGGTGAAGAGGAACAGGAAAGGGGGTAGGAAGATGAAGGTTAAGAAGGAAAGGTATTTTTGAACGAATAGACTGCAGATGGATCAAGTGAAAAAGACACACGAGGAAGACAGTGAGATGTATGAAATTGTTAAACAAAACGGCATAGAAAAAGAAAGAGAGAGAGAGAAGCATCAGGGAAAAAAATAAGGGGGTCTAAGTTTAACCAGAGCTATAGGTGAATTATGCCAAAAGAGAGAGCGCAATCTTTGTGTAAGGAAGAAGAGAAAGAAAGTCAGGTAATTAGAGTAAGGTTTAGATAGAGGTACTTAGAAGGTTTTAATAGTTTCTGACTTTCTGAGGACAAGAGGATGTGTAAATTGTGCGGGCTGGGGGATGCAAGGGTGAAGCACTTGTTGGAGAAGTGCGTAGAGGTGGAAATAAGTGGGATATGTAAAGGGGTGTTAATACATTAAAAGGAAGACAAATGGTAGGTAGTATGAAAAAGAAGGGTGTACGATATGACAAAGAGAAAGAGTAGGAAGGAGCATAAAGAATAGACAAAGAAAGATTATAAACAGAAGATGATAATATACGTAGTTAATATTGTAAATAGTAGATAATTATTAGAAAGCAACAAGTGGGCAGAATTTGGCAATAATATGTGAAGCAAAAACTCAGGGACATGGGTGTGAAGCGAGGCGAAGCAAAGAAGGGAAGGCGATAAGAGTAAGCGGTATTAGTGATAAGGTGTGGACAGGTGTTAGCTCTAAAAGGTTAGTTGTAAAAAAGTCTGGAATAAAATTTTTAGAAGAATAGAAATGTAAGGAGGTCAATTTTTTAAGGTTAGCAGGGCCGTAAAATAGATGTTTATCTATGTATACTAAAAAATTATTTTTAAGAGAATGTTTTGAAATATTTCGCGACATTCTAAAACACATATAAAATTTCAAAGAAGAAACTGATATGAATTTTCCCTAAGATACGCAAATTAGAGATAAAGTTATAAACACACATTGAGTCACCGATAAGACTGATAATACATTTTGAAATAACAGTCTTTATGAAACATATGTGAAACTTTAAAACAAAGAGTATTTTATAAAATTTTAAAAATATATAGTTATTTAAATGAAATAATCTCTTTAGTTTAACTTTCAATCTACTAAAAATGTACTAACTAGCTTAATTTAAAAAACTTCCTCATCAATCAGGACTCATATCTAATAATTTATTTATAACAAACACATCGTTCTTTGTGGCGAAAAATCTACATTAAATTTGTAATTAATTTTTTCTGCAAAAACCTTATAAAAATATGTATATATTATTATTATTATTATTGAATTATAATATTTACCTATAAGATTGAGGATAATCGCCGATGATAAGACCAGTGCGAAAAGCATTTTCGTGTTTCAAACTGGGAGCAAGAACTAATTACTCTGACAATGTAAAATTCGGTAAATAATTATTATGGTGCCTCAATACGGTATATAATGTATGCTTTAGTTCTTATCTAATATATTACATAAACCTAAAACTTGCCGTTGTGAGATATTTACATTTGATCAATCTGTACAAGGAAAAAACGAATGTTGTGATTGATTGTTGAGTTACAGGTATTATAAAGAGATTTCAAATAATACATTTTATTTTAATAATTAGTAATAATTATACCATAAATTGTATCAGTAACTCTTAACAGTTATTTTTACTACTTGATGAAAAATATTATAAGAAAATATGTTTGACAAAAAATAATTTCAAAAAAGTTAAACATATGAATTCATTATTCTTTCAATCCTAATAATAAACAAAAATTAGAAGCTCTTTAACAATAAAGCGTCATTTATTAAATCCTATCTATTTTATTTAGTTTTATTTTAAAATATTTTCTGTATCGTAAGAGGAAAAATTTTGATTTTAATCATTTTTATTCAATTGGAAATAAGTTTAATTTTGTATTCAATTGGTTTTTTTTTATGGGGAAAGGGGATTTTTGTTTTTAATTTATTTCTAATTTTACTACAGCGAGAAAACAGGTCTGCACAGAATCAAAGCTGAAACAGAACTGTCAATCTTTTGAAATTAGAATTTAGGTTTTATTGTTTTGCGCGTTTGATACTTCCCCATGATAAAAAGTCTCTGAATTTTTTCTTCGTTTCCTTTTTTTTTTATTTTTTTTTAATAATTGAATACTGTTGCAGCAAAAATCCATGCATGCAGATTAAGTGCGGTTTTGGACTAACATTAAACAAAATCTGGCTACACAACTACAATAATACACATTGTTAGTTCATAGTTTTTTCAAGTCGAACATTGAGCTTCACGTGAAGAGACGTGTGTAACACTATGAGTGATGTACGATATTTCATTCAATATCAGCATCTTATGAGACTGTGGCGCTTTCGGAACTAATTATATGTCACCAGCTAACACTATTCTGTGAATAGATATATAAAGCTTACTTTTTAAAGAGCTTTGCAGGCTCATAACATTGTAGGTCCTAATGATTTTTCAATTTTTGGAATGTTTTGAAGTTCTTTTTCAAACTATTAAATCCTGTCAAATTCTTTTTACTTTGTATAAGATTTTTAAATATTTTAATTCATGTAATTTATAGAATTAAAAAAATTTAAACGATCGCAGGTATTAAGAGAATGCAAGAAACTATGAGAATTCAGAAAATGCAGTGAATTCGAAGAATTTAAAATATCTATGGATTAAGAGATCACAATAAAAAAAGTCCTTAAAAATAATTCACATATACTTATAGATGCACACAAAATAAACATAACCGATTAATATGTATTAATATTACTATCTCTAATTCAAAGTTACTTGTAACACAAAAAATTATCAAGACCTGGCGATTTTAACCTACTAGAATTTCATTAATTTTAGCTGAATTCAATACGGTAATAGTGTCACTTTACATTTTCATTTTCACTTATTCAAAATTTTTTTTTGTTTTTGAAATGGCATAAACTTTAAGATATTATTGCATATGCTTATTTGCAATCCTTTATCGACAAGAAAAATTGTATCTTTAAAATTAAAATATCCAGCGCCGATTTTTGTGAAGAATGAGCCAAATAAATTTTCATATCTTTAAGACCATATCGACGTTTGATACAAGAAAGAAGTTCAAAAAGTAGAACTATACATCTGAAAAAACAAACCCTGGCACGAGCAGACTCGTCAGGAGAATGAGTTCTGTCAGGAAAAAACTCAGCAGCAAGATGCCAGGCAAAAGAAGAACTAGACCTTCACCTCAAGGAAGGAAAAGAAGACTTTACCATTAAAATTTGTCTGAAATGCGAACTTCTTAAAATTATTCTAAACCCTGTTACAATAAATTTATATTTTATTCATTTTTGTACCTCGGTCCATGAATGCTTATTTATGTATTGTAAAGTGAAGTAAAAATAATTATTCTCAGCTACTTTAACAAATCCACATCGCGCGCTTCTCTCGCAAGTCTGAGCGCGCCTAGGAAGCGCGACTGTAAAATCTCGCGCTTTGCGCTCATTATTATATATCTTGTGCTGCGCGCTCAGTGATACATTTATCTCGCGTTACGCGCTCTGTTTTTGTATTTACCACATACGTTTGCACATACCTTTTAAAATTAAAGCTTGAAACATGGACAAGTAAAATTTGTTGATTGTGTATTTTTTTGTCAAAGCACTTTAATTCAATACAATTGCTAAAAATCTTAAAACCAAAATGTGTGCAAAAAAAATTTGAATAACAAAATCGCTTCGAAAGTTATCGCGTCGTAAGTCTACAGACAAACCGACAGATTTGAAATCAAATGAATCTAAGACATTCCATCTAAATCACGAGGATGTAAAAATTCAAATTTTCCCGCTAAACTATGGCTGCTATTGAAAATGGTCAAAAGCAATTTTGTAGGCTCCTTTGAGACAATTAAATTTATTTATGCTTATCGTATTGTCTTTTTTGCTGCTGAGCAGTAAATTCAAATTTTTTATTTTCTCATAGCATTTTCTACGTTTAAAACAAAAAGCATTGTTTTTATTGAAAAATAGTTTCAAACAATTTTGTAGAGCTTCTAAAAAATAAATTTTTTTTTTCTTGTCTTTTTACCTTATCTTCAGTAGTTTTGTGGTAAAATTGATTTGTTAGGTTTTTCATTTTGGTTTTTCATGGCTAAAACCATAAATATTGGCAGTAGATGGCTGGCTATCGAACTTGAACTGTGTTTTTAGAATATAAACCAATGTGGAAAAGAAAATTTAATTTGGAAAATAATTTAAAACTTTTTAACTAATTTTTTTTTTTAGTTTCCCAGGATTCAATAAAAGTTTTGAGAGAAATTAGAGTCATAAAAAATTATTTAGAACTTTTGAAAGAATGTCCAAAATAATGAAAAATTAAAAAACATTTTGAATGATTAAAAATAAACTGTATATTGTTCAACATTTTGGAATAAAATTTTGAACCTGCTTCAGGACATTGCAAGATTTTAACCCGATTTTCGTATCGGGGGGTACTTTTGCCCCAAGACAAAACTCAAACCTTCAGCTGTAACTCAAAAGCATCAGCTTTATTTTTATTTCTTTGTTACTCTAATGTTACAAATGTCAAATTCAATAATTTTATGATAAGGTAGAAGGTTCAAAAGTGATCCCTAAATTTTTCCAAAATTTTTATTTCATATTTATTACATTTTTAAGACACCAGGTCAATTTGACCGCCCTATACGGTTAACGTAGGTAAAAAACAGCGATACGTTAATCGGGTCAAGATGATATAAACTTTTTTCAAGATTCCTTAAAGAATTTTAAATGAATATTCATTATTAAAAATTAATTTTAACACTTAATTAAAAGGTTGTCAAAAGATATCCAAAAGTGTCAAGAAATAATTTGGAACATTTTAAGTGATTTTTTTTAAGGTTTTTTACAATTTAATAAAAGTTTAAGAAAAAAATATAATAATTGAAAAAAAATGATAAATTTTGAAAGAATTTGCAAAATAATAAAAAAATTTTTTAATATTTCAAATGATTAATAACAAAATGTAGATTTTTTAACATTTTTAAATGAAATTTTAAACGTGTTTCAGGATATTGAAGGGTTTTAAAATAATATAAACTTTTTCTTAAGATTTTTTAAGATTTTTTAAGAAATTTTAAGTGACTATACATTTTGAAAAATTATTATAAAAAGATTACTAGAAGGTTTTAAAAGGATTGCCAAAAGTGTCCAAAAATAATTTGGAACATTCTAAGAGATTTTTTTTAGTTTTCCAGGATTTAATAAAAGTTTGAGAAAAAAATAAAATCAATAAATACGACACTTTAAACTTTTAAGCAAATTTCAAAAATAACTGAATATTCAAAAAAATTTCAAATTTTTTAAAACAAAATGTATATTTCCTAAAAATAGCTAATGAGAATTTTAAATTCGTTTAAGAATTTTGCCAGGCTTCAAGATAATGCACCGTTTTTATTAAAACTCCTGGGTTATCGCGTCGTCAGACAGACAGACAGACATGTTCGCAAAAAACTTGTTTCCTTACTCAGGGGTCTCAAAACGTCAAAAAATGAAAAAACTGGATAGGTCCACAATCACATTAATGCTATATTCTACGATTGAAACAAAAATTACATGTCTTGATAAAAATAATGTATAAAAATTAGATGCTCATATCCAGAGGTGTATTTTCACAGGAGAATTAATTTTTGAACAAAAAACTTGTATTTGCGACAAGAAACGATTATTAAGTCAAGAAAGAAAAAAAAACTAGCAGCTAATTTGAAGCATTTAAAATAAAAAAGGCGGATTCTCTACTGAAGAGTTCAATTTTAAGCTTGATAGTATAAATCCTCACTGAAACCGTTGAACTTTCTTCAAAAATAATAAAAGTTTTAACAGAGAAGAATTTTTTTTGAGCCAAGAAATGAATCTTTATGTGATCATATAAATTTTTAGAAAAATTAGTCTAACCTTCTAACAAACATTTAAATTTCCAATTAGGAAATTGATTTTTAACAAAAAACGAGTTATAAACAGGGTAGTTCCATCTTTAATAAAATCTTAGAATTTTCAGCCAAAAGAGATAAATTGTAAACTAAAACAATGAAATTAGACATTTCTTAAAAAAACAATTACCTTTTATTATATAATATTTTATTTTATTTTTTTAGGTTTTATGCGCACATTTGGACTGCTTTTTTTGAAATGACAATTAGCTTATACAAACGGTTCTCTTTAAAAAGAGAACGATTTAGAAAAAAAAAGACGTGTGTTTTGTTAGTGCTTCTCCATGTAATTTACTTTTTTTCACATAATATGTTTTACTGAAAAATCGTGGAACTTTAAAGAAGACTTAAAATTTCTAACAATTTCAGATTGTGTCAGTATTTTTACCAAAAATTAGCATGTTTGAACAAACACTATTCACATCTCTTTTAATTTTTAGCAGTTTCAGACTATGTTGGCATTTTATGTTGCAAAAATGTATTTTCAATCAATAATTGTTTGATTTCGAAAATATATTTTTTCATTAACGCTTTTTGGTTTTCTAGGCATTTTTGAACAAAAAATTGACATTTTTAAACAAAAATCATTAGATTTTAAAGGTTTGAGATTCTTGAATATTTTAGCTTACGATGGCTTTTGACATCAATAATTGGTATAAGAAAAAAATAATTATATTACAAATTTGATCTTAAATTTTTAAACAGCTTTAGGTTATATTTATTTTTCACCTGAAATCGTTTTTTTTTAACAAAAATTCTAATATTTTTCAGATCATTATTCAGAATAATGAATTTATAAATTTTAAAATCAGCCTTCTCAAGTTTCTCAATAATTAAACTGTGATCCGCCACAGCAATATTTAAATAGGTAAATCATTATAAACATGTGATAATTTTTTTCTTGCAATAATTTCTAAAACACTTCAAAATTGATTTTAATTTTTGTATTGCTCATTATAAACCAATTATAGTTCAATTTTGTTTCAGTATAATTCAAGGTAATGTTAAAAAAGAAAAGACTTTCTTATTAAAAATTAATCAACCTATTAGCATTTTTGTATTTTCATGAAGGGCATCTTGATATGTTTTAAAATATTTAAATTAATATTTAAAAATAGACTATTTGGAGAAGTAAGGAAGGATTGAAGCTTAAAAACCATAATACATTTTCTCTTTATTATTTTGTTTAACTAGAAGATACTTGCGACATTTTGCTCAGACTTTTAAAGAAAAACAATCTAATATTATATATTTCTTTTTTTTCAAATTGAATTAGGAGTGTTAAAACTATCGATTTACACAAATTTGGCCACCAGTTTTATTTGAAAATATCTTATAATTGAGCGATGAGCACCTACTGGAACTTCAATCATTTCTGCTGGAGTCAAAGGGGTAATATTGCCGGTTCTCATATTTATTTTTACCCGTCTTTTAACGTCCTCATCA
>JAUELO010041481.1:0-10348 GCA_032357855.1 Amphibolips quercusostensackenii | reverse complement strand
TCTTAGTAAAATTCTAGAAGCTTAATTACTAAGCAAGTAGATCAAGTTTAACCTAGGAGGTCAATTTTCAATTGTAATAATGAATCTTCAACTGAAATACTTATATTTTCAGTTAAAAAATTTAAAAAAAATGAATTTGCTACTAAAGAGATTAATTGTTTTCAACTAGAGTTATAAATATTCAACAAAAAAATTATAGTTAGACAGAGTGTTTAAACTTAAAGTAAGTAGTAAAATTTTTAACCGAAAATATCAATTTTCAACCAAAAAGTACATTTTCAAACAAACAGTGGAATTTTTTTAACAAAAAAGAGGAAATTTGAAACCAAGAAGTTTTGTTTTAGATCAAAAAAGACGGATTTTTGATAAAAAAATATGCATTTTTAATAAAAAATATTAATTTCAAATAAAAATGAAAAATTTACATTTATAGTTAAAAAAATTAATTTAAGGCAGAAAAAACAATTTTTAACAAAATATTAAAATTTTCAATTAAAGAAATGAACTTTCAACCAAAAAAATAAATTCTTGGTAAAATTCCAGAAGCTTGATTTTCAACAAAATAGTTTAAATTTAACCAAGGAGGTGAATTTTCAATTGTTAATAAGAATCTTCAACTAAAATAGTTATATTTTCAGTTACAAAATGAATTTGAAAAAATAATTTTGCTACTAAAGAGATCAATAGTTTTCAACTAAAATTATAAATATTCAACAAAAAATAAAATTTAGATAATGTTTCAAGAAAGTAGTGAATTTTTTAACGGAAAATATGAATTTTCAACAAAAAAGATTATTTTCAAGCAAACAGTTAAATTTGTTATCAAAAAAAGGAAACTTGAAACTAAGAAGTTCAGTTTTTGACTAGAAAAGACGAGTTTTTAATAAAAAATATTAATTTTTAATAAAAAATGAAGAATTAACATTTTTAGTTAAAAAAATTAAGTTGAGTCAAAAAAACAAATTTTAAACAAAAGATTTAAATTTTCAACCAAAGAAATGTTTTTTAATCAAAAAAATAAATTCTAAGTCAAATTCTAGAAGCTTAATTTTAAAGAAAGCAGTTCAAATTTAACCTAGGAGGTGAATTTTCATTTGTAATTATGAATCTTCAACTGAAATAGTTATATTTTCAGTTAAAAAATTAATTAAAAAAAATAAATTTGTTGCTAAAGAGATTAATTGTTTTTAACTAAAGTTATAAATAGTCAAAAAAAAAAGATAATAGTTAGACAGAGTGTTTCAAACTTTAAGCAGGTAGTGAAATTTTTAACCGAAAATATCAATTTTCAACAAAAAAGTACATTTTTAAACAAACAGTTAAATTTCTTTATCAAAAAAGAGGAAATTTAAAACCAAGAAGTTGCGTTTTAGACCAGAAAAGACGAATTTTTAATAAAAAATATAAATTTTTAATAAAAAATAAAAATTTACATTTTTAGTTATAAAAATTAAGTTAAGGCAAAAAAACAATTTCAAACTAAATGTTTTAATTTTCAACCAAAGAAATGAATTTTCAACCAAAAAAGAAAGAAATTCTTAATAAAATTCTAGAAGCTTAATTTTTATGAAAATAGTTTAAGTTAAGCCCAGTAGGTGAATTTTAAATTGTTATGATGAATCTTTAACTGAAATAGTGATATTTTTAGTTTGAAAAATTAATTTAAAAAAAATGAATTTGCTACTAAAGAGATTAATTGTTTTCAACTAAAATTATGAATATTCAACAAAAAATGATATTTTGATAGAGCGTTTCAAGCAAGTAGTGAAATTTTTAACCGCAAATATGAATTTTCATCAAAAAAGTTCATTTTTAAACAAACGGTTGAATTTTTATCAAAAAAAAAAAAATATTTAAAACTAAGAATTTCAGTTTTCGACCAGAAAAGACCAATTTTTGATAAAAAAAATATTAATTTATGATAAGGAATGGAAAATTTACATTTTTTGTTAAAGAAAATTAAGTTGAGGCAAAAAAAACAATTTTAAACAAAATGTTTAAATTTTCAACAAAAGAATTGAATTTCCAATTAAAAAAAATAAATTCTTAGTAAAATTCTAGAAGCGTAATTTTTATGAAAATAGTTTAACTTTAACCTAGGAGGTGAATTTTTAATTGTAATGATGAATCTTCAACTGAAATAGTGATATTTTTAGTTTGAAAAATTAATTTAAAAAAAATGAATTTGCTACTAAAGAGATTAACTTTTTTCAACTAAAGTTATAAATATCAACAAAAAATGATATTTAGATAGTGTTTTAACAAAGTAGTGAAATTTTTAACTGAAAATATGAATTTTCAACCAAAAAGTTTATTTTTAAACAAACAGTTAAATTTGTTATTAAAAAAAGGAAATTTGAATCTAAGAAGTTCAGATTTTGACCAAAAAAGACGAATTTCTAATGAAAAAATATTAATTTTTCAAACAAACTCTTGAATTTTTTTTATTAAAAAAGTGGAAATTTGAAACCAAGAAGTTTTGATTCCAACCAAAAAAGACTAATTTTAAATAAAAAAGATAAATTTCTAACAAAAAATTAAAAATTTTCATTTTAAGTTAAAAAAAGTAAAGTTGAGGCAAAAACAAAAACTAATTTTAAACAAAATATTTAAATTTTCAACTGAAGGAATGAACTTTCAACCAAAAAAATAAATTTTAATAAAATTCAAGAAGCTTAATTCTTAACAAAATGAGATTTTTTTTAAAAAGATAATTTATTTTCAACTGAAATTATAAATATCAAACAAAAATTAAAGATTTTTAAACAGAGTGTTTCTACCTTCAACTAAGAAGTGCAATTTTAAACCAAAAAGATGAATTTTTTAACTAAAGAGATAAATTTTCAAATAAAAATGTAAAAAAAAAATTTTCAGTAAAACAAATTTTTTTTCAACAGGAAAAGTTCATTTCCAAACAAATAGTTGAATTTTTTTACTAAAGAAGAGGAAGTTGAGGCAAAAAACAAATTATAAACCAAATTTTCAAATTTTTAGCTAAAGAAATCAACTTTTAACCAAAAAAGAATTTGTAATAAAATTCTAGAAGATTAATTCTTTAACAAAATAAGATTTTTAACAAAAAGATGATTTATTTTCAACTAAAATTACAAATATCAAACAAAAAATTGATTTTTAAACAGAGTGTTTCCACCTTCAACCAAGTAGGGCAATTTTTAACCTAATAGATTAATGTTCCTCCCAATAAGATGAAATTTTTACCAAAAAAATATGAGTTTTTAAAACAGAAATATGAATAAAAAAATTACAATTTTAACACAAAATATGAATTTTTAAGCGAAAGGTAATTTTTCTTCGTATAGAAATACCCTGATTTTTGCAGGATTTTTTTCAAAATTTCTCAATTTTCCATAATATTTAGGTTTCCTCTACCATTTCTGATAGATTTTGAATTTCCCTTTTTAGAAAAATTTAGCATCATATTATAAACCCTAATTTTTTTACCTTTTGAAATTAAAAAATCAAGTTTCCAAAAAAAAGTGAAATTAAAAAATATCTAGGTGTTTTCATATCTCACTATGTTTTCGAAGAAAACTAGAAATTTCTTCTAATTTTTTGATAGGACAAGCAGGTTTTGGATTAATCGTAACAAATATCATTTTAAAAAAATACCTTTTTTTGGAGAAACGACACAAGGTTCGAAAAAAATCGGTAGACAAAAGTTGTTTACTCAAGAAAGATCTACAAATTTTTCATAAATTATTTTTAAATATAATGTGCACTTTTTGTTTCAGTCGTAGAAAATAACATTTAAAATGAAAATAAATTGAATTTTCAAACAAAATTTACATGGTGCAATAAAATTTTAATTGTCGAAATTGTTCTCAAGTTAATAAAATGCTTCTGTTTTAATATCGCTGCATATTTCAAATTGTAATAATATAAATTTATCAAAATGATACATTATTTAGGGTAGATGAGAATAAAAATTAGTACAAAGTAACGAAGAAATATTAAAGTAATCATGAAAGATAAAATTTGTACATTATTTTGCAATATCTAGATAGTAAATTTGTACAAAATTAAGTGTGAAGCACAAAATACGTGATGAGAATATATTCGTTAAAGCACGAAAGAGCTTTAACAAAAAAGAATTCACAATCACCAAATGCCGAGCGCGAAGCGCGAGATCCAACAGACGCACAATCAGATGAGATTTTTTTATTAAAAAAATCAGACATCCTGCTCAAAAACAAATTTTCTTGAACTAAAAGAAGTGTTTTTTATGTACATGAAAAATTGGATGAATTAAACAAATTTTGGTTAATTCAACAAAATATTTGATTGATAAAAAATTTTTTTGTGTTGTATCAATTAAATACTCCAGCTAACAAAAGATTTGGTTGTTCTAACGAAAAAAATTAGTTTAGTCAAGCAAATTCTGCCCTGTATTTTAACTTTTTTGTAACTTTTTTTACAGATTTTTAATTAATTATTTTAAATTTTGCCTTTTCATAATAATTCATAATTAAAAGTACGTGAAATTAGGAAAAAAAATTTATTGAAGCATTCAAAATTTCTGTGTGCACATTCAAAGGGTTCTAAATTATACAATAGTTTTAAATTAAAAATCTAAATAGTTCAACAATTTTTATTTAAAAACGTTAATAATTTACTAACATTGAAAATTAATTAATTAAACAATTTTTAATTTACTAGTTTAAATCTTATTTTTACTTTTAATTAACTTTTGATCGTGAATAAATTTAAAATCCCCTCGAATAATACTTCTTGGAAATAAAATATGAACAAAGTTTTCAATTTAAATTAATGCGGCTAAGGATTACTCTTGCGAGGCGTTAAATGCTTTACAAATTTAGTCGAATCTTAAAATTAGACTTTCATTTCTTAAAAATGAAGTCTTAAGTTTTTTCTTTCTTAGTTAAAAAATTTTTTTTATCATATAAAGCATTCATGAAATCATTATACAGAAAGTTCATTTAATCGACGTTTTATTTTTTAAAATTTAAAATTGATAATTTATTGCAATTTTGTATCCATGTCTAATAAATGTCAAGTTGAAACAATTTTTAATTTTTTACTCTTAAAACGATTTACTTATACTAAGTTTTGGAATGCTCTTAATTTTAATTAAGGCAAATAATGTTATTTTGTTGACCAGGGTATTAATAATTCTTTTTTTTATTTGAAAAAACCGAAAAAAATCTGCCTTTCACAGGATTTGAAACTGTAGCACCACTATCCATGAGTGGAGCGTCAACCGGTAGCGGGAACGCAGCAAAGTGGTAACGCGGTAAAGCAGTGAAGCTTCACTTATGGATAGTGGCGTTCCCGGTTCAACTCCGGGCTGAGACAGATTTTTTCTCGCTTCTCAAAATATTTGACCAGTAATTGACAATATTAATATTTTTACATTTAAAATTATAGTTAATGAATGCAAATTTTCGAAAATTTTGAAAAATATTTTTAAATATTAATGTAAAATATTAATAATACTGATACTTCGATATTGCTCTTTTTTGCCATTTTCATTTTTACCGCGACGACTGAAAAATCCTGAGAAAAAATTCCTAAATCAAACAATCAAATTTTTTTAAATAATAAATAAATAATAAAATAAAAATAGGTTTATTAAATGAAAGTATTTTATTTTTATTCATCAATCAAATCAATTTTTCAATGTCAGATATTTAATAATGTCAACTATTTTATTTCGGAAATTTTTAAATAATATTATAAGCTCTCGGGAATTTTATTATTCGAGAATTTTAAATTATCAGCAAATTTCTAATTTTGAAAATTTCTATTTCAAATATTTTCTGCCTTAAGAATCATTCAGTGTCAAGAATTTTATTTTTTGAGAATTTTTTTAATTTGGGAATTTGGAATTTTCGGCAATTTAATACTGCCGGAAATTTTTTATTTCGCATATTTTCTTTTTTGGTAATTTTTACCACTTTAGAAATTCTATTTTTTTTTGGATTTTCTAATCGCCCCTGGGGATTTTGAAATTCGGGAAGGTTAAGTTAGCAAAAATTTCATAATTTTGAATATTTTCTTTTTCGGGACTTTTAAGGCTTCGGGAATATTATTTTTCTGAATTTTTTAGTCATTCCCGGGAATTTTCATATTTGGTAATTGTTAATCTGTGGGGAATATTATTATTCGAAAAGTTTAAGTTGTCAGAAATTTTATAATTTTGGGAATTTCTTTTTTCTGAAATTCTTTAGTTTCAGAAATTTTTTTTCGGGAATTTTGGTACTTTAAGAATTTTAAATTCTCAGAAATAAAAATTTGTTGGAAAAGACAGCCAATTTTAAGCCAAACAACGCACAATGGGAAAAAATTCAGGAAAAGAAAAACGTTGCGTTTTATAAACTTCACAAAATTATGATAAGAATATTTGAATTTTTTTGAAAAATCGTAAATTCAAGTTTTGATTGCGTAAAAAATAATGAAAAATAAAAAATTTTATTTCGCAGTCAAACTATGCAAGATACGGAAAAAGATAACAAATCACAAATTATGCACGCAAAAAAGATCTAAAAATTTGTTCTGTAAGAAACAACATTAAAAGTAAAAAATTACATTTTTGGACAAACCACACAAGCTATGAAAAAAAAAATCAAACAAAAGTTGTTCTCCAAAAAAAGAGCTACAAATTTTTTATTAATTATTTTTACATGAAACGCGCAGTTTTAGTTTTGATCGTAAAAAATAAAATTAAAAATGAAAAAATAAAATTTTAGGAAAAACGACACAAGCTATGAAAAAAAATTGAACAAAAGCTGTTCTCCAAAAAAAGAGCTACAAATTTTTTATTAATTTTTTATACATGGAACGCGTAGTTTTGGTTTTAATCGTTAAAAATAATATTAAAAATTGAAAAATTAAATTTTCGGACAAACGACACAAGCTATGAAAAAAATAATTCAACGAAAGTTGTTCTCCAAAAAAAGAGCTACAAATTTTTTATCAAGTATTTTTACATGACATGCGTAGTTTTAGTTTTAAGCGTTAAAAATAAAATTAAAAATGAAAAAATTAAATTTTCGGACAAACGACACAAGCTTTCAAAACAATTACCAGACAAAAGTTGTTCATCCAAAAAAGAGCTAAAAATTCGTTATTATTAATATTTTAATAGGACGCGTAGTTTTTTATTAATCGTAAGAAATTACAATAAAAATAAAATAATTAAATTTTTTGAAGAACGACACAAGGAAAGAAAAAAAAATGAATTTTCGAAAGTTGTTCACCCAAGCAAGATCTACAAAATTTGTTATTATTAATTCTAAGGTAGGACCAGTAGATTTTTTATAATCATAAAAAATAAGATTGAGAACAATTAAATCAAATTTTTTGAAAGAGGGACAAGAGACAAAAAAAAATGAAAAGACAAAGCTTAGTCGACCCAAAAAGATCTAAAAATTTATTATAAATTTTTATTGATAAAATATACTAAAAATAAAAAAACCAACTTTTTGGACAAACGACACAGGCTGCAGTAACATTTTATGTAACAAAATCTTTCACCTAAATTATATCTACAAATTGAGAATTTTTAATTTTTGTCAATTTTTTAACTTCAGGAATTATATATTTCGAATATTTTATTTTTGGAGAGTTCAACAGCGTCAGGAATTTTCTTTTTCAAAAATTTTTCAATTTGGAAAGTTTAAACGTTAGGACAGTTTAAATTTAGTAATATTAGAAAATTATATTTTTCGGATATTTTTCGAATGGGGAATTATAAATTTTCAGCAATTTTCTAACTTCGAAAATTTTTAATTGTCGGCCATTTTCTAATTCAGGAAGTTTAATCTGTCACCAATTTGATCATTTCAGGAATTTTCTGTTTCGACTATATTCTTTTTTGGAAATTTCACATGTGACTTTAAATGGATTCCAATGATTTCAAGTGACTTCATGTGATTTCACGTGACTTTAGATATTTAAAGAGATTTTAGAAGATTTCTAATGGCTTCAAATTAATTCAAGTAACATCAAGTGACTTCAAGTCACTTCATGTAAACTCACGTGACTTCATATAATTTAGGAGATTTCAGGAGATTTTAAGTGACTTCAAATGAATTGAAGTGACTTCAAGTGACTTCAAGTGACTTTATTTGAATTCACGTAATTTCCAGTATTTCAGGAGATTTCAGGAAATTCCAAGTAACCTCAAATGAATTCAAGTAACTTCAAGTGACTTTGAATGAATTGAAATGATTGCAAGTAAATTCACGTGACTTCATAAGACTTCATTGAATACATGCGACTTCATGTGAATTTAAATGACTTCAGGTATTTCAGAAGATTTCAGAAGATTTCAAGTGACTTAAAATAAATTTAAGTGACTTCAAATGACTGAAAATGAATTTAAGTGACTTCGAGTGACTACATGCGACTTCATGTGAATTTAAATGACTTTACAAAATTTCAAAAGATTTCAGGAGATTTCGAGTCACTTAACATAAAATGAAGTGACTTGATGTGAATTCACGTGATTTCAGGTATCTCAGAAGATTTTAGGTGATTCCAAGTTACTTCAAGTGACTTTATGTGAATTCACGTGACTTCAGATATTTCAGGAGATTTCAGGAGAGCCTAGAGGATTCCAAATGACTCTAAATGCATTTAAAAAAATTTAAGTGACTTTACGGTACTATAAGTGAATTTTAATGATTTCAAGTCAATTCATGTAACATTATAAGACTTCATTGACTACTTGCGAATTCATGTGAATTTAAATGACTACAGATATTTAAGAAGATTTCAGGAGATTTCAAGTCACTCAACATGAATTTAAGTGACTTCATGTGAACTAACGTGATTGCAGGTACTTCAGGAGATTTTATGTGATTCCAACTTACTTCGAATGAATTCAAGTAACTTTAAGTGGCTTTATGTGAATTCACGTGATTTAATATATTTCAGGAGATTTTAGGAGATTTCAGGAGATTCCAAGTGACTTCGAATGAATTTAAGTAAGGTCAAGTGACTTCAAGTGATTTTATGTGAATTCACGTGACTTCAGATACCTTAAGGGATTTCAGGAGATTTTAAGTGACTTCAAATAAATTCAAGTAACATCAAGTGACTTTAAGTGACATGTTGTAAATTCAAATAATTTCAAGTAAATTCACGTGATTTTATAAGACTCTACTGATTACATGCGACTTCATGTGAATTTAAATGACTTTAAGTATTTCAGATAATTTTATGTCACTTTAAAAGAATTCAAGTGACTTTAAGTGACTTCAAATGACTTCATGTGAATTCGCATGGCATCATGTGAATTCAGGTGACTTCAGATATTGCAAGAGATTTCAAGTGACTTGAGAAGAAATAATGTGACTTTAAGTGAATTTAAATGATTTCAAGTGACTTTACGTGAATTCAAATCATTAAAATAACTTCACGAGAATTTGCGTGAATTTACGTGGCTTCATAAGACTCAATGTGACTACATGTGAATTCATGTGAATTAAAATGACTTTAAATTTTTCAAAAGATTTCAAGTGACTATGAGAATTCAAGTGACTTCAAGTGATTTCGTGCAAATTTACGTGACTTCATAAGATTTTGTGTGACTGCATGTGACTTCATGTGAGTTTATCTGACTTCAGATATTTTAGAAGATTTTAAGTAACTAAGAGAATTCAAGTGACTTCAAATGACTTTATGTGAATTCACGTGACTTAGATATTTCAGGAGATTTTAAGTGACTCCAGGAGAATTCATGTGACTTTAAATGAACTCAAATGATTTCAAGTGACTTCACGTGAATTCAAGTGACTTTCTCAGGTATATGTGATTACATGTGACTTCAAATAACTTCATAAGACTTCTTGTGACTTTATGTGACTTCAAATGACTTCAGATATTTTAGAAGATTTTATGGGAATTCTCACAGTGGGCTGAATCAGTAATTTACTATTCAAAATCACCAATAGCCTACAATTCTCAACCGATTTTCAAAATTTTTTTTTAGAAGTGATTAGCAATAGGTGCCTAACAGCATCTATAAATTAGATTTAACAATTTTTAATTTTTTTAATTTTTTATATAAATAAACAAAGAGCGAAAATAAGACATTTTTTGATTATTATTTTTTATCTTTAAGCAAACAACTTAATTAATTCCATTCTCGATAAAAATCAATGTAAAAGTGTCTAAAGGATATAAATAATTAACAGGATGTCAAATCTTATTTTTATAAACAAATTATATTAACAAAATGTCAATAGCGTAAAAATTTTGCTTGCAAAGTATATTTGTAAGTTGAAACTGCTTGATCTTATCGACAAAATTATATTCGACCATAAAGATTTGTTGTATAGTATAATTTGTATATTTTATGAAC
>JAUELO010041425.1:0-10349 GCA_032357855.1 Amphibolips quercusostensackenii | reverse complement strand
ATAAAAAAATCTTATCAAAAATAAAGGTTTTGTGGTACATACATCTTCTGATCAGCAGTTCTAAATGCTCCGATAATATTCTTGCATAACCGCCTTACGTAGGGAAATGATAGAGAAATAAATTCTTCTTAGTGATTTAATTTACGTCTATTTTTAAAACAACTAAGTGCAAACTGTGCAAATAACTGGCGACCTAATTCGCACATGGCTAGGTGTGCGCCCAATACATTCTGACATAGTATTTGAGAATCGTCAATAAGAACAAGCCGCAGATGAAAAAAAGGAACCAGCATCAGGACCAAACCTAAAAAGCAGGCACTTTATGAAGGGTTAAAGCAATTTCAGAACGGGAGAAACATAAACATCCATGTTACTCTGGACCACCAATTGTTCAGTTTATAGTGCAGCGAGAGCTATAGCTGATTTAACTCAACAGCAAAGACCAAGGATGAATCAAAAGACAATGAGACGCTTGTTTCAACATAACAAAAAGATTTGATCGGCAAGACAGAATGCGTTCCGTGTTTAGCGTATGATTGACCGCATAATATCTAGTAACATAAATATCCATGTTACTTTGGACCATTATTTGTTCAGTTTATAGTGCAGAGAGAGCTATAGCTGATTCAAATTAGAAATTAAAACAGAGCATAGATAAAACGTCAAAAAGACGTTTGCTTCAACTTAGCAAGAAGATCTGATGTGCAAGATAGAATGCGTTCCGTGTTCAGCGTATGATTAACCGCACAACATCTAGTACCATAAACATCCATGCTACTCTGGACTATCAATAGTTCAGTTTATAGTGCAGCGGTAGCTATAGCTGATTCAAATCAAAAGTTAAAACTGGGCATGGATTGAAAGACAAAAAGACGCTTGCATTAACTTAACAAGAAAATCTGATGAGCAAGACAGAATGCGTTCCATGTTCAGCGTCTGATTGACCGCAACATCTAGTGACATCACACACTAAAGAAGCCAACGCTAATGACAATCAAGCAGCGCATTTTTGAAAAAATACGGATGTTATCTAACGCAAGGAGGGAAACACAGATGATAGATGAATGGTTTCGAGAGAATCAACAAATTTATCGCTGACCCATCACGTGTCTTTTGTGATTTTTCTGTTTCTGTCAAAAATTAGTCTGAGCCCGACGAGGTAAAGTATTTTCAGAGAGGGGTGTACAAAATTTCGAGAACGCTGAAATGCAAGGAAATCACTAAAAATAATATTAGCTTTAAAGAACTTTGCGACATCATAACACCTGAGAAGGAATTTCCATCAATCAGTGTTGGACAGGTAAAAAAACCACTTGGGTATACAAAGATCTTTCCCGCTGCAGGACCAGATGGTATGAAGAACTTCTAATTAAAGAAGTTTACTTCTTTGCATTAACATCTGGCCTGCATCTTCCCTTAAAAGTCAAAGTCAAAGATGCCCATTCCGCAGTAGCTTGTGTTTAGGAAGCACTATACTTCTACTGAAGAGAGCTATTCTAAAGGTAATTTTAACAAAAGGATTGTTCAAAGAATTGAGTCTGTGTGAAAAAGATGTATGAAAAACATGGCTAGAAATAGGTGTTGTAAGCTGACAAGTGAAACTGCTAATCCACAACTGCATCTGCAGAGACGCAGCAGCTTATTAGCGCACGCATTTGAAGATCTGGAGTGACTACTGAAAAGCTATCGATTTAACCTCACATAGGCTCATTATCTTTCTGTTAAAAAGCTTTAAGGTTTATCCATACATAGTGATATGCATATAAAGATTTTAATTGAGAAATCAATTTCCAACGAAAAAAACCAATTATAGATAGAATACTTAAATGTTCACAGAAGAGATAAATTTGTAACTCACATTATATGAAGAATTTTCAGCAAAAAAAAAATAAATTCTCAAGAGCAACTGTTATAGCAAATCAACAACAGATTTTAATTCCAAACAAGTTCCATTTAAGCAAAAAGAAAAATTCACAACAAATAGGTAGATTTTGAACTAATAAAGATCTATTTTTAATAAAAATTGAATAGTTTCATCCTAAATTCAAAAAACATATTTCTTAACCCAATGAAATAAATTTTTAACAAAATCATTTTATTTTAAATGAACTAAAATAATTTACAAATGAATAATTGAATTTTTAGAAAATAATCATTTTTCACTTGCAATGCAAAAGCTAAATTGTCATTTAAAAAAATAAATTTTAGCAAAATAAAAAAAAATGATTTTCAACACAAAAAAACCGAATTTTCAACTAAAATAAAGAATCTTGAAGTAAAATAGATAAATTTTCAGTTAAAAAATAAATTTTTAAACATAAAAAAGTGATTTAAAAAAAACTAAAATCTTGATCAAAAGAGATGAACTTGCAACTAATATTTATAAAGAATTTTTAGCAAAAAAAAATATTTTTTTTTTCAAACAAAATTTGTGATTTTTCTACAAAGTAGATTCAGATTTAGATTCAGATTCAGATTTTTAAATAAAAAAGATCAATTGTTCATCTAAAATATAAAAATTAAGTTTTCACTTAAAAAATTTACAAAATAAGAAAGAATTTTTAATAAAATAGTTAAATTTTAAACCAGAGAGATTAACTTTAAACTAAAGAGATGAATTTTCAAACAAGAAAATTAGTTTTCTACCAGAAGATAAAAAAAAATAGTTAAAATTTTAGCTAAACCATTTGCCAATAAAATCAAGAATATTTTACTAGTAAATTAAATTTTTAATAATTTGTATCAATTTTCAACCGAGCAGTTGAAATTTTAACTGAAAAATTCAATTTCCCAACTGACAATGAAATAGTTAAATTTTTGTTAAAGAAAATTAATTATTGACAAAAAGAACGAATTGAAAGAAAAAAAAGTTCAACAAAATATTTAATTTCCCACAAAGTAGATTAGCTTTTCACAAAATATTTGTATTTCCGACGATAAACATTATTTTTCTGAAAAAAAAAGATTTTTATTAAAGATATAATTTTTTAACGAGAAAAACTATTTTCTAACAGAGATAGAACAATTTAAAGAAGAAAAAATGAATTTTTAACTAAAAATGAAGAATCTTTAACTAAAAAAATAGTTTTTTAACAAATGTTTTAATTTTAAACGACAAAGATTAATTTTTTACATGAAAATAAGAATTTTTAACAAAAAACATGGATTTTTAATTAAGAAAAAATTAATTGTTAACAAAAAATGGTATAGTTAATTTTTTTGCTAAAAAAATTAATTTTCAACAAAAAAAGAACAACAAAAAGCAACGAAGTCTTAAATTTTTTTTTCAATTTCTGTTTCGGTTACAAGTTTTATTATTTGGTTTGAAACGGAATTATTTTGGTGAAAATTCAGCAATATTTTTAAAAAGTCATGTCAACTGTATTGCTAAAAATTTTTACTTTTTGCTTAAAAATACAACAATTTGATCAAATTTCTTCTTCTTTCTTGACTAACAATTTTTTTTATATCAAAATCAAGTGTTTTGTTATTGACCATTTTGGTTTCAAAATCCAACTGTTTTGCAAAAAATGTACTTATTTTGGTTAAAAATGCAATCGTCTGATTTAAAATTAATCTGCTTCTGTTAAAAATTAAATTTTTATTTATAAATTGAATTTTTTGTAAAAAATTCGTATGCTTGGCTGAACGAATTAACAATTTAGTAGAAATATTTTTTGTTCAAATATTAGCTATTAAATTTTGAATCAAAAATTCAAATCCACGGTTGAAAGTTGAACTACTTTCTTTCAAGTTCTTTTATTTTATTAAACAACTCATTAGTTCAGTTTGGAATTTTTTTCGTTTGACATAAATTTGTTTAACTGCAAATTTAACTATTTTTTTTCAATTTAATGGATAAATGAAAATTAATCTTTTTGTTGAAAATTCACATTCTGGGGTTGTAAATTGCACAGTTATGTAAAAGTGAACTATTTAGTACAAAATTAAACTGTTTGTAGAAAGTTCTTTTTTTATCAAAAATTAATTCTCTTGATCAAAAACTCAACTAGTCGATTTTTAGATCATAATTTAAAATTTTTAGTTTAGAAATTCAATTAATTAATTGATAAATTTTCCCAAACGAAAATAATATAAACTAAATATTAGTAAAATACAATTTGCATTAACATCACATCTATTGTTTAAATTATGTGGTTAAACATTTATGTAATTTGTTGAACAAAATTTTTCTGGTGAAAAATTAATCTTCTTGGTGAAAAATATAATTATTTGGTTACAAATTTATGTATTTTTTTTAAATGTGTCTTTTTTGGTCGAAAAGAGTTTCTTCTAGTTCAATTGGAAAAAAATAATTTTTATATCTGAAAATTAGAATATGTTGTTGAAAATTCAACTGGTTAGTTTTGAAATTACTGTTTTGTTAAAAATTCATATTTTCGTGTGAAAATTCAATTATTTAGTACGAAAATAAACTTTTTTTGTAAAAAATTTGTTTTTGTCATAAAAAATTATTATTTTTGGTTTAAAATTTAACTTTTTGGTTGAAATGTATAAATTTTCTTAAAAATTTGTCATCTTTGGTAGAAAATTGAATTTCTTGTTCAAAAATTTAAATATTTACTTAAAAATTTAAGTATTTTCATGAGAATTTATCTTTTTTTGTGAAAAATTAATCCTCTTGTTTGTAAAATCATCTTTTTTATATGAAGATTCATCTCTTCTGGTGGAAACTATATCTTTTTTGATTCAAACTGCAACTGCTTATTCAAGAATTTATCTGTGTTAGTTTGAGGATTTAACTATTTTGTATTAAATAAAATTTTAAGATGAAAAAAATGTTTTGACAGCATTTGTCTAGTTTTCGCGTTGTAAGGTCAGATTTCTCTAGGGCAATAAAAAAGACTAGAGCAAACTAATGAAAGATTAAAAAATGCTATTTCTTCACACAACTGGCCGAATTATTACACTGGTAAATAAAAGTGGTATGTACATACATAAAGTTTTCGAAATGATAAAATATAAAATAAAGTTAATGTAGTAAAATTAATTACCCCTAGGATTTTCTACGATTATTTTACTAAGTGAAAAAAAATTTAGCACAAATAATAGTAGATTAGGTACCGAGGCAGCAAAGTTGAACTTTATACGAGGTAAAAGTGCATTTGAGTATAAAACAACTTTGCTGTCATGGTGCGTACAATACTTTATCCGAAATAGGCCTTTTTACCTTTTTCTTTCCATTTTTTTCTTTCCTTTTCCCTTTTTTCTATTCCTTTTTTCTTTTTCCTAGCCTTTTTCACTTTCTTTCTTTATTTTCCTACTTATTTGTTCACCTTTTCCCTTTTACTTTCCTCCTTTCTCCTTCAGTTTTTCCCCTCTTCTTTTTCCCCTTCCTTTATTCCCCCTTTTCCCTTCCTTTCTTTCCTTTCCTTTTCTCCTTTTTCTGTCTCTTTTCTGAAATAGTCCATTTTCCTTTCTTCTTTTTTATTTTTTTTTCTTTCCTTTCTTCTCTCTACCTTTTATTTTTTCCTCTTGCCCTCTTTTTACTTCTTCCCTTTTTCTTATTTTATTCTTTCCCTTATTCTTCTTTTTCCTTTTCCCCTTTCGTTTCCGCTTTTCTTTTCCTTTTTCCTATTCTCTCTTTTCTGCTTCTCTTGCTCTCTTTTTTTCTCCCATCCCTTTTCTTATCTTTTTTTTTTGTTTTTCCCTTTTATTTTTGCCTTTCCGAGTTTCCCTGTGCCCTTTTTATGTTCCCCTTTTTGTTTTCCTTGTACCCTTGACCATTTTGCCTTTTCCAACTTCTTTAGTTTTTCCCCTTTTCTTTTTTCCGTTTCCATATTCCTGTTTTCTCTTTCCTGTTTGCTTTTTCCCTACCTTTCCTTTCATCCTTTTTTTTTCTTTTCTTTTCTCCTTTAGTTTTTCCCCTTTTCTTTTCTCTTTTTCCATTTTCCCGTTTCCTTTTCCCTGTTTGCCTTTTTCCTCTTTTTCCTTTCCTTTGCTTCTACCTCTTCCCCTTTTCCATTTATTTTTCCCTTTTTACCTTTTTCGATTTCGTTTTCCCTTATCTTTTCCTTCTTGCTACTTTTCTTTTTCAGCTTTCTTCATTCCCTTTTTATAATACGTTTTTTTCTTCCTCTTCCTTTTCTCTTTTTCCCCTTTTCCCTTCATTTTTCCCTTTTTTATATTTCGCTTTTGTTCCCCCTTTTCTTTTGCTTCTTGCTACTTTTCCTTTGCCGCTTCCCTTGTTCTCTTCCATATTCCCGTTTCCAATTTTCTTTTTCTTTCCCTTTTCCCACTTCCGTTCCCCTTCTCTCTTTTTCCTTTTCCTTCTTTCCATTTTCCTTTCTTCCTTTCCCTTTTCCCTTTTATTTCACCTTTTCGAATTCCACCGTCTGCTGTTTCTCTTCCTCTTTTTGTCTCTTTTTTTTCCTTGTCTTTTTTGCCCTTTTCAACTTCCCCTTTTGCCTATTCATATTTCCTTTTTTCCTTATCTTTTCCTTTTTATATATCTCCTTTTAATGCCCCTTTTCCTCTTTCTATTTTCCCTTTCCTTTTCCGTTTTCCTTTTCCCTTTTCCTCTCTTCTTCTTTTTTTTCTTCCCACTTTCTTTTTACCCCTCTCCTATTCCTATTTCTTCTTTCGTTTTCCTTTTTTATTTTTTTTTTCCTTTTCATTTCCCTCTTTCCCTTTTCGTTTTTCCGTCTCTTCTTTCATTTTCCCCTTTTATTTTCAACTTCTTGAATTCCCCTATCTTCTTTTGCTCTTTTTGTTTTCCTTGTCTCATTGTCTCTTTTGCCTTTTTTAACTTTCCCTTTATTTTTTTTCTTTTCTCTATACTTATTTGCCTTCCTCTTTCCTTTTCCCAATCCTTTGTCCTCTTTTCTTGTTTTTCCTTTCGTTTGACTACTTCTCCTCTTTTCATTTTCCCTTTTTCCCTACCCTCTTCCGTTTCAGTTTTTTTTCCTTTCCTGTTTTCCTTTCCTTTTCGTTTTACCTTTCCTCTTTCATTTTTTCTTTTTGGCTTTTTTTCCCTTTTTTTTCTTCATTTTTTCTTCTTAACATTTCTCCTTTAATTTCCCTTTTTTCCTTTTCCCCTTTCATTTTCCCTTTTTACTTTTCCTCTTCCAATTTTCTATTTTTCTAGTGTTCCAAGAAACACCTTTTACTTAATTGTAGAACCCTATAAAGAACATTTGGAATTCAAAACAAACAATTTTGTAAATTTCCTTAATATTGAAAATACTTTAACTTTTCGGCTTATCACTTTTTGAAATTATATCTTTGTATAACTCGAGAAGTCGTTTGGTAATGAAGGTTTATAAAAAAAAATTTTTTAAAGTAAAAGAGTTGCTATTATTCGTAAATATTCACATAAAAAATTCATTTTTAGCCAAAAGATTTTTAAAAAAATAGGTAGATTTCCAGTTACAGATGCAAATCTTAAGAAAATAAATTTTAAACAAAGTAGTTCAACTTTCAATCATATGGTAAAATTCAGAAAAAAGTGATTACATTTTATTAAAAAATTTAACATTCCAACTCGAAAATATGTTATTAAAAGTAAAAACTTACTTTTCTGATAAAAAAGTTAATCTTCAAACAAGCAGCTTTATTCTTAATCAAATATTTGATTTTTCAAGACAAAAAAAACGAATTTTTAATCAAAAACTTAACATTTTAACCAAGATGATTGATTTTTATCACAACAGTTGGCTTTTTGGATAAAGTTAATAAAATCTAATCAAGATAGATAAATTTTTCAACAAATAATTCATTTTTAGGTAACATTTATTTTTGAAATAGTTGAAATAGTTCAGTATTTAAACAAAAAACTTATTTTAAACTAAGAAAATATGGATTTTTTATTACAATGGTGGATTTTCATCACAAAAGGAATAATTTTTCATTCAAAAAGTCTTAAACTTGGTGTTTAACGAAAAAGTTAAATTTTTCAATAAAAAAAAATTAAATCTTTTTGAAATTTGAATTGTGAAGCAAATAGTTTAATTTTTTAAAAAATTGTCAAATTTTCAAACGCAAAAGATAAAACCTCAACCAAATAGTTAATTTTTTAACGAAAAAGAAGGAATTTTCAAGATAACAGTGATTTGTAACTCAAAAATTAAGAATTTTCAGTAAAAATTTTTGTTTTCAACCAAGAAAAACAAATTGAATTGCATATTGCATATTTTTCAGGGTGAACAACTTCTATTTTTCATTTTTTTTCACATTTTGTTATTTTTAGGAAATTGAATTTTTGTATAGTTAATGTTATTTTTCACGATTAGAACAAAAACTACGCTTCTTATGAAAAATTGATAGAAACAATTCTTCGATCCTTTTAGGTTGAACAACTTTTGTCTATTAATTTTGTTTTAGGACGTTGTAGTGTTTCTTAAAAATTTTTTATTTTTTATATATAATGTTATTTTCCCCTATTAAAACAAAAACTATGCGTCCTATCAAAAATTGATTTCCAATAAATTTGTAGATTCTTTTTGTGTGAACAATATTTCAAAAATAATTTTTGTCGAACCTTGCAACGTTCTTATAAAAAATTGTATTTGTTATTTTTGATGGTATTTTTTACGAATAAAAGAAAGGAAACCATTTTTCAACCAAATAGTTAAGCAATCAACAAAAGCCATGATTTATTGACTCAGAAAATAAATCTTGAAACAGAATAGTTTAATTTTTATTTAGAAAAAAAGCTTTTAAGCAAAATAAAAAGATTTTTAAAAATAGCGGGATTGTAGAAAAAAAAATTTTTCAATGAAAATTATATTCAGGATCTTTAACCAAAATGATTTAATTGATAAGACAGATTTTAACAAAAAGTTTAATATTTGAAGAATTTTCAACTAAAATAAAGAAGATATTTAAAATAAAAAAGGTCCATTTTCAGTTAGAAAATAAATTTGAAATCAAAAAACAGCGATAGTTGCATTATCAACTTGAAAAAATTAATTTTCAGTTAAAAAGTTCACCAAAGGGCAAATTCTTAGTAAAATACATTACTCTTATCTAAGAAAAATCAATTTTAATTTAAATAATAAATAATTTCAGACAACCATAAAAGAGAAATTTGAAAAAAAAATTATTGAATGCTAAGCCAAAAAGACTAATTTCAAAAACAATAAAATACATTTTATACCAAAATACCTCAACTTTTAACACAAAAAACAAATCTACAAAAAAATTAGAATTTTAGCAACATTTTCAAATTGAAAAAATAGGAATCATTTTTTATAAAATAGTTGACTTTAAAACGACAAAGATTAATTTTTCACTTAAAAAGACAAATTTCAGCACAATAAATAAATTTTTAATCAGAAGAGATTAATTGTTAACTTAAATTGGAATAGTGAAATTTTTTATTTCTGGATTAAACTAGATTACTCTAGATTACAGTTAAATTACAAGTCAATCACGCTAGATTGCAAGTGGATTACTTCAGATTATAACTCGAATAACTGTCCAGCTGTATTAAAAATTTCTAAAAATTTCGAATATTTAAAATAATTTATTGCCACTCTCTCGAAGGTTTAAAAAAAATAATCCTGAGGTCCTGATGTTAAATTATGTGAAGATATTTCAAAACATCTGCCCGCGATAGTCCCTAAAGCGGTGTATGGGGTGCAGAGTCGTTGTCCGTCCTCATATTTTCCATGTACTGGCTTCGCACGCAAACAGAGGTGAAACTCACCAATGTAACGACTGATTTTTTCTCTAATTCTGGGCTAGAAAAAATTCTGCCTGACAGGAACCTGCTGCATCTCGAAAGATTGGGCAATTGTGTGGCCGATGACTGTCTTCCCTTGCTGGACTTTGGCAATCTGATCGACGAAGGTAGGCGAGTAAACTAAGTTGAGGACTGCCTTTTTAGGCGAATCCATAGGTAGGGCTGTAGCTTTTCTCAGTGAGATCATGCGTTTGAAGTCTGGTTCTTCGGGTAAAACTTCTTTTGGATCCGGCTCGATCTGGCTCGAGTTTTTCATGCAGCCGTTTAGAAAAACGTGCCAGCGTGTCAGCTTATGGTTCGAATCCTCCTCACGGTCCAGCCATGTGAGAGGTCTGTTGTCAGTTTGTAGGAGGAGTCGTTGATCCTCTAGATAGGAGTGATACCTTGTCATCGCCCAGATCACAGCTAGGCACCCCTTCTCCTTGCAGTGGTACCAGGTCTCTACTAGAAGGAACTCAGCGCTGTCATAAGATATGACGCGACACTTCCCTTCCTGTTTCTGCTGCATTAGCACAGCGCTTACACTAATCGTGCTAACGTCCGTTTTTATGATGAAAGTGAGGTCTAAATCCGGGCGTCTTAGTGAAGTAGGTTTAGAAAAGGCTTCCTCCAACCTTTTGAATGCTTCCTGGATTTTTAGTGT
>JAUELO010041372.1:0-10351 GCA_032357855.1 Amphibolips quercusostensackenii | reverse complement strand
AAATATTGTAATGAGTAGGAAGAGTGACGACGGAACGGTGCTCTTTCTTCGAAACCCGAGATCCAAGTGATGGTCGAAAGGCAAGTCCCGTATCGAGACAAGAAACATTCAAGCAAATAGGGAAAGTGCTGAAACAAGGGACATCTTTTCCTCATACCTGAAATCAAAAAAAGGAACATTTCAGCAGGTAGGAAGAGTGACAAAGCAAGGGTCGTCTTTTCTTAATACCTGAAATCCAAGTGATGGTCAAAGGTTAATCCGTTACAATCAAACGGAAATATACGTTAGGAAGAATTTAGAAATGAGAAAAAACCAGAGAAACTCAATATTCATAAAACCTATTGTTAAATGTAACTGATTATGTTGACATAACTTTTGTTTAATTATTCCAAATTAGTTTTTAAATCAATAGATGACTCCTATTGTTTTTTGGTATAAAGCATTATCATAAATTCTCTCTTTCACTTATTACTTTCACTGTGTAACATTTTTAAATCAATCCAGTCAAATTCATGGTCTACATTAACCAATTCTTTTGTATGCCTCGTAAGAACACTCTTATAACACAGTTTTAATCGAAAATCACTATTGTGTTCTTCTATCCTAGTATTAGGAAGTCTGTCAGTCTGTCCCACTTTTTTTAAACTTATCTAGACGATCTTTCACAAAGATTATTATTGAATCCATTTTAATAGTATATTGAAAATAGCATGAATCTTAAACTTCTCTGTCAACTAAATTTTCGATTACCGAATTTTTTTTTTAAAAAGGATGAGCTGGAAAAAATAAAAGATTTTACTTAAAAATGTACTTTTTCTACATCAATTGATAATAATATTACCATCCTGACATTTAATTACGTCTATGTCTAAAAAACCAATCTTATTATTTTTTTCCGTTTCATAAGTTATTGAAGTCTTGGACGAGAACTGTTGGAAGCATCGATAACTGTCTGTAACTTTGCTAGAGAAGTCCATAATAAGGTATCATCAACATACCGGAAGTAAAAAGCAAAATGGAATCCAACTTCTTAAACGCAGAAATCCCTAAATATTTCATTACTATTTACGCTGAAATTGGAGAAGTAACTGGACCTATGGGAGTACCGAACTTATGCCAATAAAAAGATACATTGAATTTTAAAAAATCTGCCTGCTTCGCGGGCACATTCTCGTCACATGCTTCGCGCGCGGCTCGCTTCGCTCGCAAGTTTGAGCGCTCCTAAGGCGCGCAACCGTTGTATCTCGCGCTTCGCACTCGATGATATATTTACCTCGCGCTACGCGCTTGGATACTTTTTGCCTCGCGCTTCGCGCTCGGTTTAGATAGATATAAGGAGTTAACTTGAAAATATTATAAAATTATCAAAACCTCTTCGATAAAAGTAGTTATAAAATTGGTTTTTATTTAAGATTAAAAAGTGACTTTATTTACTCACGGCTCTATCGGCCTTAATTTATTCTAGAAATTTTCTCAGAATTGTATATACACTCCCTGTTATATACGCTTGATTTTGCGCGCTTCACGGGCTAATGCTTGATTTGTAAGCTTTATCGCTGTTACATGCTCTTGGTTTAATTACTTTAGTTTTATGTGAAGAGAACTAATTCGCCTAAGGTTTTATCGACTTTGAGAAACACATTCTCATCCGGACAATCGCGCTTTGCGCTCGATATTTGATTTAAAAATGATTTAAAACTTGCGCCCCACGCTTAATTCTGTGAACCGTATAATAGAAACAAAAAAAGTTTGATAAAAGTAACGCTTACGGCACGCGATTTGGTCGTCGCGCTTCGCGCTCCGAAATACACTGATCGTGCGCTTTGCGTTCCGTGTTACATGCTCTTCATAAACATATTACTGAATTTATATTTGATTTCAAATTTAATTTTCTAACCAAAAAAATTAATTTCTAATAAAATTGTTTAATATATCAAACATATATTTTAAATGTCAAAGGACTTTTCAACCTTATAGTTAAATTTTTGATTGAAAAAATGGATTTACAACCAACAATAATAACTTTATATAAAAAAAAATTGATTTTCAACAAAATAAAGGAATTTTCAAATAAATAGTTGAAATTTAAACTAAAGAAGACAAATTGCTAACCAAACATAGATTAATTACATTTTCAGTTTAAAAAATAGATTTTCATCACACAAATTTCTAATAAAATAGTTAAATGTGGCAAAGAGGATTTCTAACCAGAATGACGAACCATAAACCAAAAAGATAAATTACCAACTAAGTGGTTTCACTTCCTACTAAGTAGTTAAAGTTTCATAAAAAAAGATAAATTCTCAAATGAAATATAATAGTTGATATTTAAACCAAAAAATATTTTTATTATAATCTAAAAACAGCTATATTCCGCCAAAAAGATCTTTTTTTAACGCACACTTTTTGTTGATTAATTTTTTTTCGTACCTTGCGTCGTTTTTCCAAAATTTAAAATTTCTTATTGGTTATATTCTTTTTCACGATTAGAACAAAAACTACGCATTCTATCAAAAAAATAATTAACAAAAAATTTGTAGCTCTTTTTAGGCAAACAAATTATGTCTATTTATTTTTAGTATCTTGTATCGTTTGTCTAAAAATTTAATTTTTTTATTTTTGAAGCAGCTTTTACAAATAAAACAAAAACTGCGTGTCCTATTAAAAATTGATCTATAACAAATTTGTTGATCTTTTTTAAGTGTGAAATTTTTTTTAATTATCGTTTTTTGTATCTTGTACAGTTTTACCGAAAAATGAAATTTTTATTTTTTCTTATTTTTTTAGTAATCGAAATCTGAATTTTTTTAATTTACAAAGCAATTTAAAAAGTTGTTACGATAATTTTGTAAAGTGTTTGAAAATCTACGTTCTCGTCTCCAAAAATTTAATTTTTTGGTTGTGAATGTTACTTTCAGTAATAAAACAAAAACTACACATCCTATCAAAACATAATTTATAAAAAATTTGTAGCTATTTTTTGGCTGAACAAATTTTTCCTTTTTTTGCGCAGCTTGTGTTGCTATTCTATAAAATTTTATTTTTTGTTTTGTTTTTAATACTGTATTTTACGAATGAAACAAGAACTACGCGTCGCATCAAAGAGTTCATAATAATAAAAATTTGTAGGTCTTTTTTGGGCGCACAATTTGGGTTTTATCATCTTTTGTCGTATCTTACATAGTTTGACTTATGAGTGGAATTTTTTATTTTTAATTATTTTTTGTGCAATCAAAATTAGAATTAATGATTTTTCAGAAAAATTCAAAAAATGTTCTCATGATAATTTTATTAAAAGTGTTTAAGAAACGTTTTTTTTCCTTTGACTTTTTTCATATTGTGCGTTGTTTGGCTTAAAATGTTCATTTTTATTTGTTTTTTTTTATTTTGAAAATGCAATTATTCCGGTAATTTTTTTTTTACCAGAAAAAGTCATTAGGATAAATTGTTCCTTCTTTTTGAAACTTATAACCGTACATAGAATGTTTGAATATTGAAAAAAATTTTGTCTGAAAATTTAATTTTTCTATTTTTAATTCTGTTCTTCACGAATAAAACAAAACCTACGCGTTGAACCAAAAAGTTAATAATAACAAATTTGTAGATCTCTATTGGGTGCACAATTGTAGTCATATTATCTTTTGTCTTATCTTGCATAGTTCTTCTGCAAAATTTAATTTTTTATTTTTTTTTGTGGAATCAAAATAAAACTTTCAATTTTTTAGAAAAATTCAAAAGGTGTTATGATAATTAGATAAAACGTGAAAAATGCAACGTTTTTTTTCATGACTTTTTTTCATATTGTGCGTTGTTTGGCTTGAAATGCTTATTTTCGTTTGTTTTTTGGGATTTTAAAAATGCTATGACTTCGGTAATTTTTGTTTTATCAGAAAAAGTCATAAGGATAAATTGTTTATTTTTTTGAGTGCTACTTATAACCATGCATAGAATTTTTTAAGCTATAAAAAAGTAGTCTTAAAAATTTGCAAAATCTGCTCACTTTCTGAATTTTTACATAAAATGGCTGGCTAACGAACTTGACCTTCAGTTTTTGACACTTAAAGAGTATACCAAAGGCCAATCTAATAGATGAATTTTTTCTAAAGTTATCGTGCTCACAGACAGACATACAGACAGACAGATATATTCGTGAAAACCTGTTTTTCGGTTCCAGGGGGTCTTCAAACGTGGACATTTACCAAAAAATAGGGGAGTCGAATTCCACACAAATCTAACCTTCTCATTAAAGAATGAGAATGTAATAAAATCAATGCTTTTTTTTATTTTTTCTGTGATCCAAATTTGGATTTTCCATTATTTTTAAAATTTTGAAAGTTGTCACAATAATCTTGTAGGGTATTCAAAAAGCAACGTTTTTCTCCCCTTGACTTTTTTTCGTATCGTACATTGTTTGGTTCAAAATATTCATTTTCGTTTATTTTTTTGAATTGTATAAATGCTATAACTCTCGTAATTTTAATTTTATTGAAAAAAGTCATGAAAACAAATTGTTTTTTTTTAATTAAACGTATAACCGTGCATAGAATTTTCAAATTCAAAAACTTGACCTTCAATTTAAGACAGAAAGAGTGTACCAAAGGGAAATCTAATAGATTAATTTTTCCAAAAATTATCGTGCTCACAGACAGACATACATACATATAGACAGACTTACATACAGACAGACGGATACATTCGTGAAAACATACTTTTCGGGTTCCGAGGCTCTCAAAACGTGAAAATTTGACGAAAATGGGGGGGGTGTCAAATTTTATACAAATCTAATACCTTCTCTGATGAGAATGTAAAAAGGCATCCTAGCGTAAAGTGGTTCTAAGAAAATTTGTAGATATAATTTAGGCAAAACATTTTATTATTCAAAATGTTATATCAACTTGCCTCATTTTTCCGAAAAGTATTTTTTTTATTTTGAATGTATTTTTGTAACAATAATGTATTACAGATTTTTAAATCTGTTTTGAATGCACAATTTTTGTTTTTTCATCTGTTTTTTTACCTTGCATTGTTTTTTCAAAAATTGGAATTTTTTTATTGTCAATGTTATTTTCAGGAATAAAAAATACGCATTATATGTAAACATGATTCATAACAAATTTGTATTTTTTTTGGGTGAACAAATTTTGTCTCTTGTTTTTTTTTGCAGTTTGTGTTATTTGTCTAAAAAATTAATTTTTCAATTTTTAATGCTGTTTTTACGAATGCAACAAAAACTACGCGTCGCATCAAAAATTAAATGATAAAGAATTTGTAGATCTTTTTTGGGTGCACCATTTTTTTTCAAATCATCTTTCGTCGTATCTCGCATAGTTTGACTAAAAAATGAAATTTTTGATTTTTTTTTGTGCTATCAAAATTAAAATGTTTGATTTTATCGAAATATTCCAAAATTTATTATGATAAAAACATTGAGTGATAAAAATGCAAGGTTTTTTTTTCCTTTGCCTTTTTTTCATATCGTGCGTTGTTTGGCTTAAAATGTTTATTTTCATTTTTTTTGTCGATTTTGAAAATGCTATAACTCCGGAAATTTTTCTTTTATCAAAAATAGTCAAAACAATAGATTGTTTATCTTTCTTATTTATATTTATGACTGTCCATAGAATTTTTGAATATTGAAAAAAATGGTCTCAACAATTTTTTAAATGTGCTCACTTTTTGAATTTTTATCCAAAATGACTGGCTAACGAACTTGACCTTTAGTTTTTCACACTTAAAGAGTATACTAAATGCCAATCTAATAGATGAATTTTTTCAAAAGTTATTGTGCTCACAGACAGACATACATACAGACAGACACATTCGTAAAAACATGTTTTTCGGGTCCAGGGGTCTTAAAACGTGGACATTTGCTAAAAGCTAGGAGAGTCAAATTCTACATAAATTTAATACCTTCTCTGATAAGAATGTAAAAAGTTGAGTTCATAATAAAAGCTATTCTTTTGATAAAATCTTTTTGACTTAATCGAGTACGTGTTTTAATATTATCCTATCTATTTCAATTTGCCTGCTCAACTAATTTAGTGGGTATATTTAGAAACACTGCAACGACATCCAAGGAATTCATTACATGGTCATCTGAAACAGTTTTTTTAATAATAATTTTTTTTCATTTACAGCTATTTTTAATATTGTATTTTGGAGTTGTGATAAAATTTTTTTTAGAATTAAATTGATTTTCTGCTCCAAAAATTTAGTAGGGGTGTTAACAGTTGAAATAACTATTTTTTAAGGATAGCTATCTTTATGAATCTTTCTGAAACCATAACATCTGGCGTGAACTGCGTCTTCGGTATTTATGCCATTCTATCCTATGTCTTTTTCTAAAAGCCCGTTTTTCTCCAATTGTCAATCATTTTCAAAATGTCTCTTTTTAATTGTTTCAACAGATTTTGTTTCAGCAAATCAAAACCTACTTTGATGGTTCTTGCTTTGATTTCCGGTATGAGGAAAAAACGATCCTTGCTTCATCACTCTTTCGACCTGTTGAAATGTTTCTTGCCTCGATACGGGATTTGCCTTTTGACCATCACTTGGATCTTAGCTTTTGAAGAGAGAGTACCGTTTCCTCGTCACTCTTACTACTTATTCATACATTTCTAACTTTAATGTGGGTGATGTATAAACATCAAAAATTTGGTTTTCAACTATAAGTGTTCTTTTATTGTAATTGTATAGTAATACAAATAAAGAAAGACGAAATAAATAAAAACAGAGAAGGAAGGGGATTTGGTTGGTTGCCGTTCTCATTTTCCTTTCCCCTTTCTTATTTTTTGTCTTTCTGTTTCTTTATATTTTTTCCTTTCGATTACAATAGGTACATTTTAGGTTAGTTGTCAAAATTCGGTTGTTGTATTCTTGTTTTTATTTTTAGAAATATTATACTATAGGGTCACTTGTTCCAGAGTCGCGCTTCCCTCACAATGAAGGATCACTGCAGCCTACAGGTACTATGACGTGGAACAGTAAGAACCGTTTTTCTTTCACAAAACTTTAAATAATTAGATTGTTTGTTGTTGCTAGATTTCAGACAGTCTAGAAGATACTTAGGTGCCTAAATATGAAAATAATTATATAGAAGATTATCTATAAAAAATTGTCTTCTCTTGGCAACATTTAGGAGGACAGCAAGCTGCCTGTATGGTGTTACATGCTTATGCTTTGGTATATTACAAATAAACTGAATGCGAGCTTTCAATGCAAATAGTATCAGATTGGGGCGCCACTTTAATTCTATATAAGAAAGTACAATTTATATATTTTTAGTGTACGATTAACTCTCTTTAAACACAAATTAGAAAAAAAATTTAAAGTAAAAATTATTTGAATGTTTTCGTCAATTGCTTTTTATGTTGTGAACTGATTAATTAGTATATATTCACATGTGTAGTTTTGGTATTAATTTAAAGGTAATTAATAAATCAAATGTACAGAAATGGAATTTAAAATGAAAAAAAAATTGTAAGCATTATTTAAATCTTTCAATGAAAATAATTGTTGAATGCTTTTTATGTTGTGAATTGATTAATTAATTATCAACTGATTTTATTAGAACTTAGATTTTCTCTAATAAGATTAAAAGGTTATTAATAAATATAATTTCAAAAAAATAGAAGTTCACATTTTAAAAAAATATAAAGCAAAAATTATTTGTCTGTTATGATAAAAATTACTGTTTAAAGCTTCCTATTTTGTAAACTGATTAATTACTTATTATCACATCAATGTTTTTTGCAAAATTAAATTACAGAATGCTTTAATTTTGATTCGTGTGAATTTGGTACCCAGATTTACTATTTACTCAACGATATCGTAATTGAATATTCGCTATTATTTTCATAATAAAATTTTATTTTTATTTTGAAATACCTCTATTGCAAATATATATTTCTTTAATTTTTCTGATGTTGTTAAATAAGCATCTGAATTGAATTTTAAAAATTATATCAACATATATTTTATTTCATTTCTATATGAGTTTTTAATGTTAATAATCAATTAAATACATATAAAAATGCAACTAAAAATGAAAATTATACATAATATAAAAACTATTTGAATGCTTCAATAAAAATAATTGTTTGGTGCTTTCCATGCTGTAAACTAATTAATTAATTATTAACTGATTCTATTTAAACTTACATTTTCTGTTATAAGTTTAATAGGTTATTAATAAATCAAGTTTTCAAGTTGAAAGTTCTTTTTTAACTAATTTAACTAATTTACCTTTTACGCTGATTAACTAATTAATGACTAATTGAATTTTTTCAAAATATAAAATTAAGTAAATATTGACTTTTAATTGTATTTCATTATGTAACATAAATGCATTTTTTTGTTTAAGATCGTGTTATTGGATATTGGCTATTATTTATATGATGAAAGCTTATTTTTTGTTCAAAATGTTACACTACTATACAATAAAAACTGTGATAATTATAATTGTAATACATCTGTTACAATCATATAATTTTTCTATATGTTTGTAATGTTGTAAAATAAGGATCTGAATTTCATTTTCAAAATTATACGTAGATATGCTTTAATTTTTTCTAAAATAAGTATAAAAGCTCATTAATAATTCAAATTTTCAGAAATGGAATTTTAAGTTCGAAAGAATATTATATAACGTAGAAATTATTTAAATGTTTTAATAAAAATAATTGTTTAAGCATCTGAATTCAATGTTCAAACTAATATGTACGTATATTTTAATTTTGTTCTAATAATTTGAATAGTTTATTAGTAGACTAAGTGTATAGTAATACAATTCAATCTTTTTTTAATATTTAATGTAAAAATTATGTGAATGATTCAATAAAAATAATTGTTGGATGCTTTTTACGCTGTCAACTGAATAATTAATAACTAACAAATCGTAATAAAACTTCTAGTTTCTGGAATTAGTTCGAAAGATTTGTTACAATAAGATAATAGTAATAATCGTAAAGGTCGCGTGTGAAGGGGTGGATCAGACAGGTCTGCGTATGCGGCGATAGCCTGAAGATTCAAAATCTGCGGGGTTAACCGTAAGAGATTCAAAGTATCATGCGATCATGAAGTTGGGCTCTTTGCACGAACGGACAAGGACGCGAACGGACAAGGACGCGAACAGGTCGGTCAAGTTCTTGCCCTGGAGCGATGGTAAAGTGCTCGTGGAGGCGCGTCTAGAAGAAGAGGCCGATACGAGGGTCCCGAGCGAGTCGGCGACAAAATACAGAGATCCGTATCGAACGGTGACGATGCCGTTGAAGTAGGTAGCCGGGCGACCGGGAAGATGGGGGAAGTGGTGTACGACGAGACTTCGGGGTTTCGGGAAAGGTTTTTCGAGTACTCGGAGGGAGATATGGTCGAATGACCCGAAGACAAGGTGGTCGGCCCTGAGCAGGGGTAATGAGATTTTAAGAGATGGATGACTTCACTGGAGAGGAGGAGCAGTTAGGTCGAAAAACTGACTAGTTGGTCGGTGACGAGGATCGAGTTTCCCGTTGAGGTGAAGTTAGCGGCAAGAAATCCAATGAAATTTTCAAGAATTCCGACTCCCTGTTAGGCGTGCGATCTGAAGGGGCCGCAGGAGTCTCATTACGTACGGTTCGGTATCCGGGGTGCGCGGGGTCGTAGTTCGTGACTCTAGTGCGAGCAGCTAACTCTAGTCGTTTTGCGTATGCCTTGCGTTGGTGCTTTCTTAGCCTTTTCCATCTCATGACCTGCTGAACGTCATTGTGGAAAATTTAATTAGACGGCTACGAATAAGGAGTCAGCGAGTGTGAACGAGAGTGGAATTACACCCTCTACACTGGTCCTAACAACGGGCGTGTTTCCAGGCCGTGGCGTTTAAGTGTGAATTGGAGTGAAGAACCCTGTGAGGGGGGAACAATAATGACACGTGTAAAAAAACTGATCACCAACATCTCAGAGATACGTAAAAGAATAACAAATGCATCATGAATAAGGCGAAATCAGAAAAAACGCACTGTGAAAGATAATATTAAATATAAAGGGGTAGGGGGTACATTAAAAGAAAGGTCGGGAGATAAGGGGAAAGGGACGTGGTGCCCTTTCATCTCTTGCGCTTGTTCGAATGACAAGTTTTGCTACTCAACCGTGACGTTCGAACGTGGGGGGGGGGGACAAATAAAATAAGGAATGAAACAGATTACGAATGAATTAAACCAATAAAATCACAACTATATAACAAATGAGGTGGAAAAACAAGAAATTCACTGTGGACAACGACAGGAAATTGAGCGCGGGGGCAAATAAGGAAAGAATTAAATCACGGATGCATCATAACTAATGAAATCACAAATACATAATAAACGAGGTAAAAAAG
>JAUELO010041364.1:0-10351 GCA_032357855.1 Amphibolips quercusostensackenii | reverse complement strand
TCTGTTTCGTACTAATCAGAGTACATAGCCAGAGGAAGACAGATCTTTATCTCAAAATTTCAAATAGTTTTTTTCCTTAACTCTGCTTGTACAATATTAGTAACGACTGTACTCTTGGTATCAAAAGAGGCCATATATTCAAGAAGATGATATAATACGCCATCTGTTTCTAAAAATAATATTAAAATATCTCGAAGGAATTACTTGTGCACATTGATCTTTTTGTACCTTTTTTCCCTGAAAGAGCACAAATTCCGGGCCAATTGAATGGATAACTGAAGACAAAACTGCGAAATTCGAAAGCACTTCCAAACGATCTTCTATAGAAACAGAATTTAAAATTAAAATTTGCTGGACCATATCTTCCAAAATTTGTATAGAACATGTAACAAAGCTGTCAAATTTTTCAATTGCACACTGTTCAAAGTTTCTCGGTATTGATGGCTTACTGTAGAAATTACATATAATTCATTGTATTTGAGACTTAACGATGTCGGGGAAAGCAGTTTCCGTAAGAGAACCTTTAGAAGTACTTGGTACAGAAACATCTCCATCATCCAATGAGGTGCAAGTAGAGAAGGAATTGTGTGGAATTGTTAAATCACTAGTCGTTGATGTGTTTGAATTATTAGCAGAACCCATACCTAAAGAGGATCCAGGATTGACCGTTACTGGGAAGTATGAATTATGTTCCAGTTTGAAGTAGCGTTTGAGAGAGTTTAGCTAAAATGTTAGTTCAGCTTGTCTCGCTTTTCAAAAAAGTTGATTTCTTTATTTTCAATATATTTTCCTAACAAGAGTTTAGAACAAATTTGTAGTTCTTTTTTTGGAGAGCATCTTTTGTCTATTCAATCTTTTCATAGCTTGTATCGCTTGTCCTAGACTTTAATTTTTACTTTTATTTTGTACGATTAAAACCAAAACTACGCACTCAATCAAAAAATTATTTATAACAACTTGCAGCTCTTTTTTAAGTAAACAACTTTTTTTTTATTAATTTTTTCGTAGCTTGTGCGGATTGTCTACAAATTCAACTTCTTTATTTTTAATGTTGTTTTTCACAAATAAAACAAAAACTACGTACCACATATAAAAATGATTTTCTTTCAATTTGTAGATCTTTTTTGGGAAAACCATTTTTCCTTATTTATTTTTTTTGTTACTTTGAATTGTTTGACCGAAAAATTAAATTTTTGAATTTTTATTATTTTTTTGCGATCAATATTTAAATTGTCTATTTTTGAAAAAAATTTAAAAAGTGTTAATCCGATTATTCGTTCAAAAGTTATCCGGTATACAGACGAAAAAGGCGACAGACAAACAGACACCATCGTAAAAACTATTTTTTTTACTCAGGGGGTCTCGAAACTTGGATATTTAAAGAAATCCGCGATAATCAGTTTTCACATAAAAACAATACCTTCTAATTATGATGAGACTGTAAAAATTCAATGTGTTTTTAGACTAATCCACTGAGTAACATATTTATAATTACCTCATCATTTTTCTGCTTTCCAAAGATATTTCTATTATATGACTATCTTTTTCTAGAAATAAAAATTTTACAAATTCAGAGTTAGGGAAGGTGCTTAATTTTTTAAACCAAAATAGATTGGACGTTTTGAGCTGATAAAGTGGATAATATAAATTTTTCAGACATTGGAGGTTTTTCCAAATTGTCAGTTTTAATCAAGTTTAATGCAGAGGAAGATTTTTTGGCATTTATGATCTGTCCATTGGACTGGATATTTGGCGATGAAATTCACTTATTATTTCGACGTGCATCAATTCTCAATCTGTTAAATCAGTTTCGTTGGCTGGAATTTATTAATTTATATTTTTATCTTCCCGAAGTTATATTTTTTGTTACTGGTATAAATAGTGAATTATTAAAGGAATATCGTTTTTATTCATTCTATTTTATTCGTTCTCCATTTCTAATTGTACAAATTTGTACATTCTTTTTAATATGAGTGATGATAATTTAAAACTAAATTCAGCTCAAGTTGATTATAATTTTAACAATTCAAATTAATTTCTGGAATTTCAAATTGAATTCTGCCAATTAAAATTAATTTATGTTTATATAAATTTAATAATCAATTCCAGCAATTCAAAATTAATTCTAAAAAATAAAATACAATTCTAGAATCTCAGATTTATTTCGGGCATTTAAAATTGAATTCCGCAAATTGGAATTTAATTGTGACGCTCTGAAAAATCACAAAAAATCAAATTACCTGAACTGTAAAATTTCCAAAATAATACAATTCCTGAATAATAAAAATTCCCAATAATAAAATTTCCGAATGGGAAAATTCTACAACAGTTTATAATATTACCAAATTGAAAATTTTGCCAATAATAAAATTTCTAAAGTGAAATTGCCGATTTATAAAATATCTAAACTAGGAAATCCTCAAATTATAAAATTTCTGAATGAGAATAATTTTAAAAAAATTTTGTTTGTTTTAATAAATATTATTCATTCGTGAAGAATACAATAAGGAAATATTTCTACTAAAGAATTTTTAATGCTTAAAGTTTAAAAAAATTATTGTTTGGATTTAAAATAACGATATTTCTATAAAAATTGTAAAAAAAACCTAAATGTTGTAACACGTGTGCCTCGAAAAGGAAAAAAATTTCTCTCTTAATGTTCTCCAAACCTAATTCTATCTTAAAGTTTCTTTTACATTTTTTTAATCAACAAATCGATTGTTGAGAACGTTTTTTTAATTTTCAAGGAATATTATGAAAATTTTTAGTCAAAATTTTTCATCTAGAAATATTTTATTTTTCGCTCACTTTTATTTTACATTCAAATAATAGTTTTTAAAAACTTTGAGCATTAACATTTTTTTCTTTGATAAAAACATTCAATTTTTTAAAATGGGTTATATTGATTAGAAAACTATTTTTTAAATGTTTTTTCAGACATTTTATAACTCGGAAATTTTTTAGTTCGGATATTTTATAATTAGGCAGTTTTCTCTCGCGAATGTTTGAATTTGGAAATATTATAATCTATCAGGACTTTTATTTTTTGTTAATTTTTCAATATCAGGATTTAATTTTCCGGGATTTTTCAGTCTTGCTAATTGAAACAATTAAGAAAAATTGTTTTTTAATAAGTATTATTTGTCTATTAAAAATACAATAATCAAATATTTTTATGGAAGAAAAATTTTATTAAATGATTATGAGTTTTAAAAATTATAGTTTCGATTTAAAGCAACTGTAATTGAAAGAATATATTTCTAGGTAAAAAATTTGGTTTGAAAATGTGCATAGTATTGAAAAAAAACCAAAACCGATTTCAAAAATTGAATTGGTTATTTAAAAAAAGATTAAAACTTTGTTTGGAAAATATTATTAGGTTCGGAGAAAATTTAGGCAGAATTTTTACTGCATATTCAATTCTTGCAATTCAAATTAAATTATAGAAAATAAAAATTTGAGTGTATAAAATAAAATGCAATGCTTGCACTCCAAATCGAATTATACAACTTGAAATTGTACTGTAACTATTAAAATTCAATTTTAGTAAGTTACAATTTAATACATTCAATTTCACTTCTAGTAAAGATAAGAAAATTTAACCCAGATTAATTCCAACAATTTAAAGTACGCTCTAAAATTTTCAAATAAATTCTGTAAATTTAAATTCAATTGCGTAAATAAAATAATTTTATGTAGAAAAAAAATTCTATACTTTTCAATGTAGTTTTATTCTAGCACTTAAAATTCAATTCTAGAAATTTAAAATAAATCATGAAAAACTCTAATTCAGGGAAATAAAACAAAATTATAGCATTGCGAATTGAATTCTAACAATTTAATGTGATAATGGAAATCCAAATTAAATTCTAAGAAATCGTAATTCAATTCTATGTAATTATTCCCAATTTGAGCTATTCAATTTTTAGTTTAAAATTTGAAATTTATTTCTGCAAATTAAGTAAATTAAGGCCACTTCTACACGAGTTTACCAATTTAAGTAAATTTCCAAATAATTTTAATAATTTAAAATTAACTTTCGAATTTTTAATAGAATTTTGGGATTTTAAATTAACTTCATAAAATCAAAAATCAATCCTAGCGAATAAGAAAAACTTTAGTATTTAAATCTGAATTCAATTCTAGCAAATTATATTGAACTAAAAAAATATAAATTAAATGTAGAAAATAATATGCAATAAGGTAATTGTATTATTGAAAACAATTTCATTTTTTAATAATAATAATAATTTACCTTTGCTTTAATTTGGTGAAAGAAAATTTGGTTTAAATACTTTGATTCTGAGGAAATTGAAACATAAATTATTAAAATTGCAAATATTACAAGGAACTTGAGTTGTCGAATCGTTTGTTCTGTGAAGATCTTGCTATTCGTATTAAAATTTCGGTATACGTAGCCACGTTCTATTCGAAGACGTACAGATTTCAGAATAAAATAAAAAAAAAGATTTAAAAAAATCCTGTTTCTAATAGTCGAAATAGTTTCTTATTTTTATCGTTGAAGTAAAAATTAAAACAGATAAAAATGTTTCTTTCGCAACAACCCTATTAAAAGGTAAGTGTACAGAACTAGATAAGCAACAAAATCTGAATGATACCATTTTTTATCCAAGTGACTTTTTATCCACTGGGTTTGAATCCTAGCGGAGTTGAAATGTTTTTCTATTTTTACAGAAAAAATTATTTAAAATAGAAATTTTTTAGAAAAGCGAAAAAACATTCTGTCAAATCAAAGTAACCATTTGAAGAGAAACTAAAGTTCACTTCTGAGTTTAAGTATTACTGAAGTCACGTAAAGAAAAATTTATCAGAAAAAATTATTCTGTTCCAAAAAAATACAAATTTTTTGTAATAGTATTCACTAAAAGGCCTGCAAAAATAATTTTTGTTTAATAAACTTAAATAATTTCCAGAAATATTGATGCTGAAGGAAGGAAAAAGAATTATGACTTCACTAAAATTTTAACTAAAATAAAAATAAAAAATTGTTAGTACTTTCGAACAACGAGAAAAGCAAATCCTTATAACGCGTCTATTTGATTATTTGAGACTATTCTAGTCAAAAAACCCTTCTCTGAGAAATATTGGTTATCTAGTTCTATACTGCTACCCTTCAATTTAAGTATTTTAAAATCAATTTAATTTAATCAAGTTATATTAAAATCTACATTAAAATACTTTAATTCTAGAAAATTTTATACAATTCTAACGTTGTGAATTGATTTCTAACAATTAAAGTGTAATTTTAGCAATTCAAATTGAATTATGAAAAATGAAAATTCAGTTCTAGAAAATTAAATATAATTCTAGATATTTAAATTTATTCCTTGTAAATTCAAGTGAATTTATCTTTATATAACCATGTAAATTAAACTCAACACACGCTGGATTCTTGCAATTAAAATTTAATTCTATAAAATGAAATTGAATTTATTATATGCAATTAAATCTTGTTACCTAATTTGAATTAGTGAAATCGATCTTGGTTTTGCTTTTATTTATAATTTCATGGTGCTCATTTTATGAACAGTTGACTTTCTTCTTATGATTAAATTTTAAATAGCAAAAGTATTTTCTTTCTTATAGAGAAAACATAAATGACGTTTTATTAAATAATTCATAACGTCAACTTGAAAAACGAAAGTTATCAAAGATTTGTAAATTTTAACTTTTCCGATATTATAAGTGACCATAACTTTCTTATTCCTAAATAAAAAATAGTAACATTTAGCCCAATAAATTCAACTCGGCAAAAAGAATCATTTTTGTACATCAACTATGAATTATGATAATTTAAAGAGTTATTGTACAAAAATGAATTTTGTAATATTATAAATAATCATAACTTTCTCACTCTTTGAAAAAATAAGTTAATACTATAAGTCAAACAATTCGTCTCGAATCAAAAAGTCTTTTATATTCTTATATCAAATTTAAATTACGTTAATCAAAAATTTTTACTTTAAAATTAATATTTAAAATATTTAAAATCACTATAATATCCGTACTGTTTAATAAAATGATTTTATATAATATGCCTTTGAGATATGTCAGTAAAAAGTTTTACTATAACAGTGATTTTTAAAATATCATTAATGACCATAACTTTCATAATGAAAATACAAAGCTTCCTCTATGAGGAAGCAAAATGCAAAATATATATTAATAGTGTCCAAAGAATTGAAAATTAAAATAGTTTAACCTAAAACACTGAATGTATAAAAGATGATTGAATTTCACAATTCTAATTTTCAAAGAAAGGTAAGTAATTTTCGTATTTAATTTTTCTTAGTAGTGGAAGAAAAAAGGAAAAATAAATAAAAGATATATCGCTGAAAATCAGGTGAAGAATTACAATTATCCTGACTTGAAACAGGAAATTTTCGAAAAGAATTACAGTTCTGGGATTTCAATGAAATATTATAATTTGGCTTTGAAACAGGCAATTTCAAAAAGAAATAGAATTTGACTTTGGTACAGAAAATTTTAGGAAAGAACTATAATTTTAAGTTTCGGACAGGGAATTTCAGTAAAGAAATATTACTTTGACAATAAGAACACAGAATTATCTTTAATAATTGTAATTTCGCTTTTTAAAGAGTGAATTATTAAAGTTAAAATTTCGACTTTGAGACAGGGAATTTTCTACAAATTTTATCATTCTGAATTGCGAAGAGGGATAAATGAAAGAAATATTTAATACAAATCACGTAAAGAATTACAATTATTCTGAAACGAAACAGGGAAATTTCGAAAAGAATTATAGTTGTGGAATTTTAGTGAAGAGTTATAATCTTGACTTGGGAAGAGGGAATTGCGTAAAAAATCATAAATTTGAGTTTAGAACAGCAAATATCAGAAGCCAAACATAATTTTGGGTTTGAAACAGAGAATTCACGAAAAAAATTATAATTTTGACTTAAAAACATGGAATTTCAGTAAAGAATGTCCGAAACCAGAGATTTTCGCGAAGAAGCATGATGCTTAAATTTCAGTGAATAAATGGAATTTTGACAAATAGGACAACAAATTTCCGTTAAAAAATATAATTTGGACTTTGGGACAAGGAATTTTGTAAAAAATTATAATTTTGATTTTGTGATATTGGGACAGGGAATATCAATGAAGAATTATGATTTTGAGTTTGATTTAATGAATTATATAAAAGATTTATAATTCCGACTTATAACAGGTAATAGGTAAAAAAATATTTTGAAAAACAAAATCAGCTAAAGTATTACAATTATACTGACTTCAAATGGGAAATTTTCAAAAAAAAATTATAATTCTGAAATTTCAATGCAGAATTATAATTTTGAGTTTAAAACGAAGTAAATAAACATAATCTTGACAAATGGGACCAGGAATTCACGTAAAAAATTATAATTTTGACTCTGGAACAAAGAATTTCGTGAAGAATTATGATTTTGACATTGGGAAAGGCAATTTGCACAAAGAATTAGACTTTTGACTATTGGGACGCGGACTTTCCGTAATAATTACAATTTTTATTTGAAACAGGGAATTTCAGTAAAGATTTCAGTACAGAATGTTTTTGTCAATATTTACTTTCGGACAGAGAATTTTCTAAAAGATTCATAATTCTAAGCTGAGAAGGGGAATAAATAAGGGAAATATAAAAAACAAAATCATGTCAAGAATTACAATTATACTAACTTGGAATAGGAAATTTTCAAAAAGAATTATAATTCTGGAGTTTCAATAAAAAAATATAATTTTTAGTTTGGGACAGGAAATTCCAGTAAAGAACTTTAATTTTGAAAATCGGACCGGGGATTGCCGCAAAGAATTATAATTTTGATTTGGAACAGGGAATTTCGTAAAGAATTATAATTTCGACATTGGGACAGGAAATTTCCGCAAAGAATTAGAATTTAGACTTTGAAACAGGGAATTTTGTAAAGAATTATGATTTTAAATTTGAAACAAGAAATTTTGTAAAATATTATAATTTTTGGAACAGGAAATTCAAGTAAAGAATTATAGTTTTCACTTTAAGACAGAAAATTTTCAAAAAGATTTATAATTCTATGTTGAGAAGGGAAATAAATAAAAGAAATATAAAAAACAAAATCATGTAAAGAATTACAATGAGACTGTCTTGGAATAGGGACTTTTTAAACAGAATTATGATTCTGGAATTTCAATAAAGAATTATAATTTTTAGTTTGGGGCAGAAGATTTCAGTAAAGAAATATAATTTTGACAAATGGCACAACCCCGAAGTTAGCTATGCATATAGGTTTGAGGCTTGTGCCATGAATTAAAAGTAAAGTAATAGTCCCAGCAAAGAACTAAAAATAGCCTTAGATTCGTCTCAGCAATATTTCAGGCCTTTTTACTTTTTAAAAAAATCATTTTTTCAGCAATTACATTGTTATTAAACATTGTAACTTTATCATAAATAAATTTATCAATGGAAATAAATTTTAAAGACATAAGCAGATTTCTTACTGGCACACCTCCAGGCCTTTTTCTTCATTTAAAAAAAGTCATTTTTTTAACAATTATATTGTTTATAATTCTTAGGAATTTATTTAATAATTATGCAAAACAATAAAAGGATACTAAGTAAAAAATAATGTACGCTCAAGTATCATGATTAAAAAATAAAATTGTAATGCAACTTTGCCCGCTTACTGCTTCTCCATGCACTATATGGATTTCCGGATTGTGTCCTAATCATAAATAAAACTAAAAGTCCTATCAAAAAAGTGAAGGTACTAATGGATTCATCTCAACAATATCTGCAGGACCTTTTTTTTAAAAAAAGTCATTTTTTAAACAATTATATTTTTTATAATATTTAGAAATTTATTTAATAATTATGGAAAACAATAAAAGGTTACTAAGTGAAACACAACGAACCCTCAAGCATCATAATTTTAAAAAAAAATTTCAATGCAAAAAAGTTAGATTAAACAATGTTTTTATCCTATTCACTTTTCTCGCTTACTGCTTCTCCATGCAGCATATGTATTTGGGGATTGCGTCCTAATTATAAATAAAACTAAAACTCCTATCGAAAAAGTGAAGGTACCGATAAATTCATCTCAGCAATATCTCCAGGCATTTTTTTACTTTTTCAAAAATTCATTTTTTAAACAATTACATTCTTATTAAACAGTGTGACTTTATTATAAATAAATTCATCAATAGCAACTAAATTTTAAAGACATAGGCAGATTCCTTACTGACACATCTCCAGGCCTTTTTTTTATTTGAAAAAAGTTTTTTTTTAAACAATTATATTGTTAATGATTTTGAGGAATTTATTTATTGATTATGCAAATCAATAAAAGGCTACTAAGTGAAAAATAAGGTACGCTAAAAAAAAAAATTTTAATGCAAAAAATTAGTTTAAGCATTGTTTTTATCCCCTCCACTTTGCCTGCTTACTGCTTCTCCATGCACCATATGGATTTCCGGGATGTGTCCTAATCATAAATAAAACTAAAAGTCCTCTTGAAAAAGTGAAGGTACCGATGAATTCATCTCAGCAATATCTCCAGGCATTTTCTCTTTTAAAAAAGTCATTTTTTAAACAATTTTATTTTTTTATCATTTTTAGGAATTCATTTAATAATTATGGAAAACAATAAAAAACAACACAACGTACCCTTAAGTATCATGATTTTAAAAAAAATTTCAATGCAAAAAATTTAGTTTAAACATTGTTTTTATCCCCTCCACTTTGCTCGCTTACTGCTTCTCCATGCAGCATATGAATTTCGGGATTGTTTCCTAATTATAAATAACACTAAAACTTCTATCGAAAAAGTAAAGAAACCGATAAATTCATCTCGTCAATATCTCTAGGCATTATTTTACTTTTTCGAAAAATCATTTTTTAAAAAATTACATTGTTATTAAACAGTGTGACTTTATTATAAATAAATTTATTAATGGCAAATAAATTTTAAAAACATAGACAGATTCCTTACTGACACATCTCCAGGGCTTTTTTTCATTTAAAAAAAGTCATTTTTAAACAATTATATTGTTTATAAATTTTATGAATTTATTTAATAATTATGGAAATCAATAAAAGGTTACTTAGTGAAACACAGCGTACTCTGAAGTACTATGATTTAAAAAAAAATTTCTAGTGCAAAAACGTTAATTTAAACATTGTTTTTATCCCCTTCACTTTGCCCGCTTACTGCTTCTCCGTGCACCACATGGATTTCCGGATTGTGTCCTAATTATAAATAATACTAAAACTCCTATCGAAAAACTGAAGGCACCGATATATTTATCTCAGCAATATCTCCATGCATTTTTTATTTTTAAAAAGTCATTTTTTAAA
>JAUELO010041351.1:0-10351 GCA_032357855.1 Amphibolips quercusostensackenii | reverse complement strand
AGGGAATATTTACTTTTGTATGTGTGACTATGGAGAGTTGGCTAACGCCATCTTTTGTAAAACGCTACGAATTAATTCCAACACCTGGTAAAAAAAAATGTCTATCTTATTTGATTAAAAACAGCATTTTGTTGAATTAGGATAGTTGCACTTTTATGTATTCTGTTATTAAACAAAAATTTTTTGAATTTTCAGGAAAATAATAATCAGCAATTATTTAAACAATTTTTGGCGGCTTAAACTTTTTTTTATTCTATTAATCGTAAAAAGTTATTATTTTTTTAAATCAATATCGCAGTTAATACATTTGCATAGTGTTATTGTTTGGCAAAGACAGTTGAAAATTATTTAAACAAATTGATTTCACTTTATTTTTTTCTTAATATATCTTCTGTTTCTTTTTTTAGAGTTGAGTTCGGAGTTCAAGTGCTTGCCTAACAGCGACCCTATTCCTATTGTTCCTCGTTCCAGAGATTCTTATCATCCTGATAGACATCATTCTTCTGAAAGGTGTCTTCCTGGTACTGAACCTTCTCTTCGTGCCAGGTCCAGGTCGCCTACTACCACTCATCATTCTTTATCCACAGTTTCATGTGACAAATATAGACTTATTCGGCTCATTCCGAAGACTAATCCAAACCAGCGATTAGAAATTCGAAAATACACTTTTATTGACAATAAAGCAATTCATTTGAAAGGACGAGGTTGTAATCGTAAGCCCATGCCGACCGAAGCACAAAATGTTTTATCAACATCAACTGGTGACATCCTTGCAATAGTGGACAGTAAAGGATGTCTCAGTGGGATATATCTGATGCGTGATGACCTTGAATATCGGGCAAAAATTAATATGGACAGCGGCGCCGTGGAACCTATGACCCCAGAAGAATGTGCGGAATATCCAGCAGGCTACCGTCAATTGGTCACGAAGAATTTCAGAATTGTGAATGTAAACAACATTCCTACAGGCCTTTGATTTCATTTTAAAAAGTGTACAACTAAAATATGATATTGTTTATAATCTAAAGCTGGATCAAAATATTACCAGTAACTGGTAATTACATTAGAGCATCAATGTGTTACAGTTGTCAAGGCTTCAAGATTTTGTCAATATTCCATATTTTTAAGTCGGTCTATATTTTAGCCCTTTCTTCACATGCTATTATCAAATTCTTGTTCACAGTAGAGAGTAAAAAGTAATTTTTAAAACAAATTCTAAATCTGTAGTTCTGGCTTTAGAGTTCGTAATTTGAAGATATTTCCTGCTCCTTTTTCAGTTTTGTTAATATCTGCATCTGTGATGTGTGAATATTCCACACTTTTATATTAAAATAAAATAACCTCCTGATTCTCTAATTTATATGCGACAGGATTATATATTTGCCTCATTAACCTCTGTTTGATTTCGACGATACAGATGTCACAGACAAACTGTTTACGTCTGCTTAATAGTTCTGGATGTATTTAGAAGTGCCTGATTGTTTGGACGGCCGATCAAGCAGTGGGCAAAGTGAAGACTGATGTTTTAAAGCCGCGAAAATCTATAAACAATACATGTATTATACATTCGATTTGCGTGAAATCATATTTATTGTTTTCTGTCCTATATTTAAATAAATTTAGAAAAAAAAATCTCTGACACCGTTATAGCTTATCAACTGTGTCTAGTGAGAAGTGAATTTTGAAGAATTTTATACGCTTTTAAAATTTCTGTTATTTGTGATCATGTGTTAACATGCATTTTAATTTTGTTTAATTTATATGCATTGAATGTGAAAAGTTTAAATTTAATGTTTATATTTCGTATCTTGAAATTAAAAAAATACGTAAATTTATGAATGTCATGTTATATTTTAAAGAGGATCCATCTCTATCAGATTAATCAGGATCTGATTCTCAAAAAAAAATTAACGGAAAAGAAAATAGCAAGAGTGTTTGAAATAATATATTGACAAAGAGTGAACATGGGGGCGTATCGAAGATAAGGTTTTTTGATAGAAGTTCTAACAGCAATAAAAAATTTCTTATGGGAGTCACAAACAATCCAATAAAGTTTCAAAAAATAGAGAAAAGTCGATTTTTCCCTTGTTTTCTTAGAGTCACGGTAAATTTTCTTTAATATATGTCAATATAATTTATGGCAAAAAATTACAGATTAGCAAACATGTATTTGCAATATGTTCCCACAATAATATATTAGGAATGTTTACATTTGAATAATATTTATTGACTCTGATTTACAAAAAAATATTTAAAAGTGATATATTGCACTTCACTTGCCATAAAAATAAATTTTCGATACATAAATTATCAGACAAAATAGTTCAAAACAAGTAGAGTTGTACCTATATAGAAGAAAATGATTTAAGTCCAGTTTACTCTACTTCAGTGACCTTAAAATTTCGAAATATTTCAAAGAATCAACTTTTTCGTTATTTTCTTAGAGTTACGGCAATTTCTTTGACTATTTGACCATGAGATGTCCAAAATACGTTAAAAAATGTATTTTTAATATTTTACCCTAATAATCTATGAATAATATCGATATTAAAATCATTTTAATTTATTTTGGATTTATTCACGGTAAATTTTTTTTCAAGTTTACCTAGATTCACACTTGTACAGTAAGAAGGTTATAAAAATAATTTTTATTCGGACAAAATAACGTAAAGGATTAAAAAAAACAGAATCATATTTTACTTTTTTAAACTTTTATATTTTTTCAAAGCTATTTTTTCAAAGCTACTTCACTTATCAATCATGTGACCATCATAAGGGTATTATATGTTTCTAAGAATATATGCCGAATAAAATCAAATAACGGAATAGTCGCAACATATATTGGCTTTTTATAATGTCATTAAATGATCAAAATATTACCAATAACCTACTTTCACCTATGTTGATTTCTGATATCGTCTAATAAGTTAAGTTTTAAATTCTTCATGCCTGGCAATGATTAATTGTTTAAAATTCATAGTTTTTGTGTATAATGTAAAAGAAATCAATTGCTATGCGTGATTATTTAAGAATGGCTGCTGTTTAACTATTATTATAAAATAATAAAATGGAATTAGGTTTTAAATTTAAGTATAACATGCAAAGACTGTGTATTATCTTATAAAAATTGCTTGAATAATATTTGAAGAGCAGCTACTCTTAACTGATGTCAATTAGGTATTGATTTCTTTTACATTGCACATGAAAACTGGATATTCAAAACAACTAATCATTGCGAATCACAAGAAAGTAGTTTTGATATTAATTATTATAAAACAATATAAAAAATTACTCTTGTTATACCTAACGACTGAAAATTATTTCTAGATAGTTAATACATTGAATCAAGCTCTTTTTCATTCAGTTTGAAGATCCTTAATAAAAGTTACATTTGGAGAGTGAGGAAAAATCTTATTGTTGCATGAAAATATTTGTCTTGCTTACACAAAATTCTAGCTTTCTTAAACTTTGTACTGTAGCAAGAGAAAAAATGTGTGTAAGGATCTCTTCATTGTGAATCTATCTAATAATAGAGAAGCATTGACGGTAAAAAAATGGAACTTGAAGCATAATCACAAATGTCTAGAAGGTATGCTTTTTTTAAAACCCGGATTTCGATAATGTTTTTAAAAAGAATTTTAAGTCGCTTTCTCTTCTCTTGTTTTCCTCTTTTGTTTACTTTATTTTATTTGATTAATGAATCAGTTGATTGTATAACATAAAAAAGAAATTAAATTCAGACAAAGTTAATGCTGGAATTCATGATTGATTTGCAACTTTAATAGTAGAACATGATCGCTGTACAAAAGCGTGGATAAGGATAAACATCATGACTGATACAAAAAGAAACAGCAATATTTATACTAGCGGAATTCGCAATTTACAATCAAAAACTTCAGTTTAAGACAAAAGTATAGTTAAAAGCCACATCCAATTTGTTTATTGTTTGCTTTGGCATCACCAGTATTGTATTTCGCGTACAGGAAAAATCTCAAAACGTGTTTACTGCACGGGAAAAATTTGGCCTATAAAAAGTGTAAAAATCAGTCGAGGAATTTTGGACAGAAACGACAATTAAATAGAAATTAAAAGCCTTTTTTTTCAAATACCTACAAGATATTTTGATACTGAGTACGTAAAAGGACTACGTAAAGTCCTGGACTGTCTATGAATCTTTGCTAAAGCAAACAAAATTTAAAGACTCTAAATTGTCAAAGATGGCCTAGAAAAAAGTAAAGAGGCAGCGAATATGATTTTTAAGACAGTATGAAAAAATATGAAAAGTTCTAAAGCAAATAAAAAAAGTCCCACTGCGAAACAGAACACCAGATTTAGAGTCTTTTGTTTACATCCCAATGTCACACAATTAAAACATGAGAAACGTATTCTTTACTTTAATCTAACGCACATAAACCTAATTCAATAACCTAACACTACTACATACAATGCGATTCCCAAACGCGTAATATCGCGCGCTTGGTATAATGTTCGAAGTGGTCCTCGTATACTAAACAGCAAAAATCTCACTGCCTGTGAGAAACTATCAGTGTCGGTCCGAAAATTGGTGGTGCCCTAAGTGGTATTTAATTTTCCTACTGCAACGTCGATTTTTTTTTAAATGTTTTATTTAAATATTATATTATAACTATCTTATTCAATTATTTTTATTATCAAGAATGCTTAATTTAATGTAAATTGAATTCGAATTCATTACTGCATAATAGCGTCGAAAGTTTAGCATACATTTACTTTTTGTGAGTTTTATAAGAGTTGAAAGATTGATAACATGATATATTTTATTAATTTTTGTCAATCTAAAAAAGTGATTTCTACATTATATACAGTCGTAGAATATTGTAACATTATTCTATTTGTTATATTTTAAGAGTTTAAAGCTTTCAAATAAATTGATACTGAAATTAATCAATTTATTCTTATTTAGACACTTGAAATCTTTAGAAAAGCTTTATTTTTCAATACGTAACCTTTTCTTTTTCTCTAGAATTACTCGTATCAGGTGATTCTCTCATACAAATTCATTCATAATGCTTTGAAATCGTCAACTGTCTAATTTGGCCTGGTCAGGAAATCGGTTCCGAGTATGCACGTCGGCAGCAATCTTGCAAGGACGATAAACCTAAAACAAATAACCCTATCATTTACAACAGTTTTAAAAGAAACTATATCCCTGACTTGCGGCTTTCAATTATCATTAAAATTGACTTCGCTTTTGTCTAATCTTAGCCCATGAATTTTAAAATAATTCTTTACTACAAATCCTTTAGAATATAGCTGTCCCTTGATTCAAGATCAATAATTGCTCTCAATGGAAAGTTCTCATTATTAATATTAATTTAGTCTCAATTTTTGATTCTTACACGGAGTGGATCGCAGGAGCGAAACCAGAATTGTTCCTTTTGCCCATTCAAGTAATTTTTCAGTGCCTATAATTCATTTGAGGTTAAATAATTATTATTTTGCGAGTTATTAATTTCAACGGCCCGGATTCCGTTTACTTTCTGACGTCTCTTTTCTTCCTCCCCTAGGTTTAGCAGCCAGGAGTCTTTTTCAAAATGAGGTTTTGTTAAACGAAATTAAATTTCGTGCAAACTTTATGTGCCATGTTTGCGGATTTGAGATTTTACATAATTTTTTTTTTACATGAAACTAATATTATGTGAATAGTTATTTTATCTAACTTTTTGACACCGTTTTCGAGATTCCTTAATAAAAGTGGTTGATTCTTTCTGGGAGGTTTTGTTATTCATAGAATTAAGCATTTATTCTTCGAATTCAATAAACTCTAATTCCGGATAATTAGTCTTTAAGGTTGAAGCCACTCTATTAGATAATTTCCCGTTTAAAAGCAGGTTAAAAATCCAATTCCGGCTCACCGTACCTTTAAAACCTCTCGAAATAGGGATTAATTTCAATTTAACACCTCACAATACTATATCCTCATTAATTATCTAGTCGTAAGTTTTAAAAGCAAACCCTTTTTGAGTCCCCATGCAATCATAAGTTAAAAGTAAAGGTTTATTTAAAAAAATTTTTTTTTAACTTACAAATGGACAATTTCAAACTGCCATGAACAAGGGAAGGTGCCAAAGAACAATTGTTGGTCTCGTCCTGAAACACGAAAAAAAAATGATAAAATTGCTTTACAGTGAAAAGAGACACGTAAATTAGTTTATAATCACGCGTTTCTAGCTGCTATTCTCTTTTGATTCTCGAAAAGCGTTGATAAACGCCAGTTCTCAGAAGAGAGCGTGTTTCCTGAAATCCCGGGAGCCGCACGCTAAACACAGGGATTCTTCAGGTGTCTAGCGCAGACTGGTTCTCTCATCGTTCTCTTGTAACGACAGTGTTCCCGTTGTCATGGACTCTAAACACCCCACTTTTTAACTGCTTGCGCGCGCAACCGCACCTGTTTCTCAAGGACATACCAGTGACCTATATATCCCTTTCGACCAGGAATTCGCAAGTGTTGCTCAGTGGCGTATTTATTTGCAGGATATTCCGCTCTTGAGTGAAATTCATAATTGATAAATTATTTTTATACTGAACCATTTCAGTGCCCTTCTCAACGTGGGAATGTTTTAAGTTTTTGAAAAATGAATTTGTTGAATAGCAGAAAAGAAAATGTTTGCTTCCGCATGTCACTTTATATTTTATTTTCATCAAAATAATGTATAAGTGTTTAAGATGACTGACTGCAGGTGAATATGTAGCGAACTTTAAACAACTCCAGGGCTCTAGGCTTCAATGCCCCTCTAAACGAATGCAACGAATGCAAAAAAAAAATTAGTTTCAAAATTTTTTGAAAAGTGTGGGTATACTGTGCCCCTCTAAAAGAATGGATACAAAAAATTGTTTTTAAAACATTCGCTTGTATTTAATTGCGCTGTGTTTTTATGTTTCGTTTTTCTGATCATGCTGAATAGAATGCCAAGTGTAATTATAAAGAGTAGTTTGACTTTTTATCTTTTGAAGTTTCCATTTTTTTTCAATTTGATTTCTAATTTCTTATTTACCTAATAAAATTTCTTTCTTGTTTCTATAAGATGTATCTCATAATACATTTATTTTTATAATTCTTATTCTATTTTTTATTAATTTGTATTATTTTCTCATATTTGTATATTATTTTGTTTTGATTTGTTTTAATTTTTTTATCTTTTTCAATACTGCATTTATTCATTCTTCGTTTGCTTATTAAGTAAGTTTTTTCATATTTCCATAACTATAGTATATATTTTTTTAAAGGATACATTCGACCAGGTTTCGAAGTACAATATTTGATTTTTTAAGACCATTCCCATTATCTTCTCTTACAAAAGTTGTTTAGACTTTAAATATGTCAATGTTTTTTGTTTTTCTTATAAGCTTGAATTTCAATAATGATGTTTCCTGATCAAACACTGGCAGGAATGAAAGAACCCATTTTATACTTAATCTGTGGGTCGTTTCATGCAGCAAAGAAATTCCGGAGGCCTGCCGGGGTGCCTTTCTCATTCTGTGTTCTGTTTAAGCGCTCCGTAAAGTGGCTTTGCAGAAAGCTTTAACCACTTTTTCCTAATTATCCTTTGATTTTTGCCCATAAAATACTTTTTAATTTTTCTTTGTAAAGATTCACTATTCCATTCGTGAATTGTTTGCGCACGAGTTGTTTAAGTATTTTTGTTTAAAAGAATAAATGGCTTTATTTACTTTCCAATTATAATATGTGTTCCTCTTAATGAAAGGAAATTAGCTTCAATAACTTCACGATTTATAATTTTGTGCTTTCTAAGCTTATGAGTAAAATTTCCCGATTTTGTGTGTATTATTATATTGCTTCATGATTCTTTTTTAGAATAAAGCTTCTCAATTTCATTAAGGACATCAGTCGTGTGCAGAACTGTAACTAAGTTTTCCTTGAGAATGGATATAGCATTATTCAATTTTTTTTTCTTTTTTTTTTTGTTTCATTTAGATGTATTAAAGAAATGCTTCCAAAAGTGAACGAAATCGTTTTAGAGATAACGGCAACGCCTACATGTTTTGTAGATTCGCGCCAAAAAATACTGACGACAGACATTTCAACTTCCCTATCTTATTACAATGGATCAAATTTTAAGCAGATGAATAAGAAGTGCTATTAATTTGACTAACAGTGTCACCTAAATTTTTTGTATCTTTTTTTTTAGTACTAGATTCTATCTGAGGGCTTTTTTTATTATTTTATCAACATTTGCATAATCTCTTTTTATTCTCTGCTTTTATTTTTTTTGTACTATGGTACTGTTTATTTTCTCATTTCCTAAATGCCTCGAGCCTAGTGCCCCGTCTTTTGTTACTATTATATCTTCTTCAGACCCGAGGCTTACAAGTTTCCCTGGTCCTCGCAACTACAAAAAAAATCATCGTTTTTACAATATTGCTCACGACTACGTATTAGCTTATTACCATGAATTTCACGCAATGTATCATTTCGTTGATCATTTTGACTCACATTATTCTTATTACTTCTATGCCTATGTATTATTATTATAATTACGACGTTGATCAGCGAACGCATTGTTATTAGTATTTTGATTATCTATAGTTCCAGGCTAATGATTTTCATATTAATGCTCTTGACCCGTATTGTTGTAAGCACCATGGTTTTCTCGATTTTCAAAACCCCGGTTCCTCTCGTCATATCGTCCCCGATTATAATGATTTTTATTATCATATCGATTTTGTCGAACATAATTAAGATTCCTATTTGAATAATTATTTTGGTGTTTGGATTTATAAATTTCAAAATTTGATCTTCGCTGATTGTACTCAAATTTGTTTTTGTATTGATTTTCACGTGAATAACCCTGATTTTTATCCCTATCGCTTTCCCGAGAATTATTTTCACTATCTTAATAAAAATGTTGCTGCTGGTTATATTGATTCTGATTATATGCTGAATTTGGGCGTAGTGAATAATATTCAGAATAGTTTATCGGTCCTGCTTGGATCAATGCTTCCAAAAACTCAGTTAATTCACCTTTCGCATTCGTGTTTTTCATAATTAACGCAGTTTAGGTTTCTTTAGTGAAGTGTCGAGATAAACATTTTATTATTTTCCCTTCATAGGTTAGTGAATTTAGATATTTTGCGTTATTTTTAATTCTGGACGCATACTCTGACGTCGAGAGTTTTGCCGGTAAATAATGAAAGTATTGCAAATCTTTTTCTGACCATATCCCTGACTTGCGGCTCCGAATCAGCATGAAAACTTACTTCGCTATTCTCTAATCTTAGTCTATGAATTTAAAAAAAAATTTCTACCGAAAATTTTTAAGAAATATAGCTGTGCCTTGTATCAAGATGAATAATAATTGCTCTGAATAGAGAAGTTCTTATTTTTAATATTAATTTAGTCTTAATTTTTGATTCTTACGAGAAGTGGATCACAGGAGCGCAACCAGAATTGTCCCCTTTCGCCTCTCGAGTAATTTTCAGTGCCTATAAACAATTTTATGTTAAATAATCATTATTTTGTAAGTTGTTAATCTTAACGGCCCGGATTCCGTATCCTTTCTGACGTCTCTTTTCTCCATTCCCTAGGTTTAGCAGCCGAAATTCTTTTTCGAGATGGGATTCTGCTAAACGAAATTAAAGCCCGAGCAAACTTTATGTTCCATGATTGCGGCTTCGAGCTTTAAATTCATTTTAATAATAACATTATATTGATGTTTTGTGAATGATTATTTTATCTAACTTTTTGACACCATTTTCGAGATTCTTTAAAAAAAGTTATTGATTCGTTTTGGGAGATTTGGTTATTCCTAGAATCAAGCACTTATTCTCAGAATCTAATTACCTCTAATTCGGGATAATTAGCCTTTAAGGCTTAAGCTAACTTACTGAATGATCGACTATTTAAAAACGGATTGTAAATTTATATCCAGCTCGTCGTACCTCAAAAACCTCTCAAAATGAAAATTAATTCTAATTTAACACCTTACTCCACTAAATCCACAATAATTATCTAGTCTTGAGCTTTTCAAGAAAATCCTTCGTGAGTCCCAATGCAATCATGAGTTGAAAGAGAAGTTTCTTAAAAAAAAAAATTTTTTTTAAGCTCACAAATAGACAATTTTTAACTGGCATTAACAAGGAAAGGTGCCAAAGAACAATTGTTGGTCTCGCTTTAAAAGACCAAAAAAAAAAATTATAAATTTTTTTTTCCAGTTGAAAGAGACAGGTAAATTAGTTTTCAATCGCGCGTTCCTGCCTGCTATTTTTTTCGATTCTCGAAGAGAGTTGGCGAATGATACTTCTCAGAATAGAGCGTGTTTACTAGAATCTCAGGAGACGCACGCCATACACA